>PVLC010012692.1:0-42500 GCA_004027655.1 Graphiurus murinus
ATATATATATATATATATATATATATATATATATATATATATATATATGTATATATATATTTAGAGAGAGAGAGAGAGAGGGAGAGAACAGAGAGAGTACTGGGATTACACACACACACACACACACACACACACACACACACACACATATAGAGAGAGAGGTACAAGATAGTAAAGCATACATGCATAAATCACTCATTTAGCTCATTCCCAATTTCCACCACATTTCTTCCCCCCCTCCCTCTTTCTTATATTTGGCTTGGAAATTGTCTTTGATATGTTTGTGAATGTACATCAGGTGCATCAGGGAGTTTCACTCTTCCCCCCTCCCATCACCTTCAGTTAAGTTACCTTCTTTGCTCATCTAAGGTTTCTCCTTCTTCAACTAGGCCCCCTCCTATGATCCATTTTCTCCCTAACTCCCGCATATAAGGGCCAGCATCTGATTTTTTTTTATTTCTTTGTGACTAATTTCACTTAGCATAATTATCTTCAGTTACATTATGCTTCCTTAAAATGACATGATTTTCTTCTTCTTCGTGTCTGAGTAAAATTCCATTGTGTATATATCCCATAGTTGTGTAATCCATGCATCTAGTGATGGACATCTTAGCTTGTTACATGTTTGGCAATTGTAAATTGTGCAGCTGTAAACATAGATATGCATGCATTAGTTTGGTAGTTTGGTTTCCATTCCTTTGGGTAGATATCCAGAAATGGTAAAGCTGGATCATATGGTAGGTTCATTCCCATTCATCTGAGGATTCTCCATACTGTTTTCCAAAATGGTTGCACTACTTTGCAATCCCACCAACAATGTATTAGAGTGCCCACTTCTCCACATCCTTGCCAGCATTTGTTGTTGTTTGTATTTTTAATGATTGTCAGACTAATTGAAGTCAGGTGAAATATCAGAGTAGTTTTGATTTGTATCTCTCTGATTGCTAATGATGTTGAACATTTTTCATACATTTATTGGCCATTTGTATTTCTTCTTTTGTGAAGTGTCTATAGGCCTATATCATTGATGAACTTAGATGCAAAACTGCTAAACAAAATACTAGCAGAGAAAACTTAAACCAACCAATAGCAAACAAAGAGATAGAAGCAGCAATAAAGAGTTTACCATCAAACAAAAGCCCAGGGTCAGATGATTTTCCAAGTGAATTTTATAAAACCTTCATAGAAGAGCTAATCTCAATACTCCTCAATCTATTTCACAAAATAGAAAGAAATGGGACTCTCCCAAACACATTCTATGAAGTCAACATCACATTAATACCAAAGCCAAATAAACACAGCTAAAGAAAAGAAAAGTATAGGCCTATATCACTGATGAACTTAGACACAAAACTGCTAAACAAAATACTAACAATGCACATTAAAAACCACATCAAGAGAATTATACACCATGACCAAGTTGGGTTCATCCCAGGGATGCAAGGCTGATTCAACATATGAGAAACAATCCATGTAATTCACCACATAAACAGAATCAAAGACAAAAATCACATGATCATTTCAATAGATGCTGAAAAAGCATTTGACAAAATCCAACACACATTCTTGCTAAAAGCACTGCAGAGAATTGTAATAGAAGGAACATACCTCAACATCATAAAGGCAATATATAATAGGCCCATAGCCAACATCATATTAAATGGGGAAAAACTGCAAGAGTTCCCACTAAAAACAGGAACAAGACAAGGATATCCATTATCACCACTCCTGTTCAATATAGTACTTGAGACTCTAGTCAGAGCAATAAGTCAAGAGAAGGAAATCAAAGGTGTACAAATAGGGAAAGAAGAACTAAAACTATCCATTTTTGCAGATGACATGATATTATACTTAGAAAACCCAACAAATTCAACCAAAAAGCTTATAAAACTGATCAAAAAATTCAGCAAAGTGTCTGGATACAAAATCAATCTTAAAAAATCAGAAGCTTTCCTGTATGCCGACCATAAATCTGCTGAAAAAGAAATCCAGAAAACAATTCCACTCACAATAGCATCCCCCAAAATAAAATACTTAGGAATAAATCTAACCAAGGAGGTTAAAGACCTCTATAAGGAAAACTATAAAAAGTTGAAAAAAGAATTTGTGAAGAACTTAGAAGATGGAAAAATCTACCATGCTCTTGGATAGGCAGAATAAATATCATCAAAATGGCCATCCTCCCAAAAGTGATCTACAGAGTCAATGTGATACCCACTATATTACCAAGGTTACTCCTCACAGACATAGAAAAATCAATCCTTAAATTCATTTGGAACAACAAAAAGCCCAGGATAGCCAAAGTAGTTCTTAGAAACAAGAACCAGCCGGGTGTGGTGGTGCACGCTTGTAATCCCAGCATTCAGGAGGCTGAGACCTGAGGATCCGGGTTCGCAGCCAGCCTCAGCTACCTAGTGAGGTGCTCTGCAACTTAGTGAGACCCAGTTTCAAAATAAACAATAAAAAATAGGGCTGGGGGTGTAGCTCGGAGGTAGAATGCCCCTGGGTTCAATCCCCAGTACCAAAAAAAAAAAAAAAAAAGAAACAAGAACCATGCAGGAGGCATCACAATACCTGACTTCAAACTATACAATAAAGCCATAGTAACAAAAACAGCATGGTATTGGCACAAAAACAGACATATAGACAAGTGAAGCATAATAGAAGACTCAAAAACAAACTCACACAGTTAAAGTCAATGGACTTTTGACAAGGGAGCCAAAAATACACACTAGAAAAAATGCATCCTCTTCAACAAATGGTGTTGGCAAACCTGGTTAACCATATGCAGAAAAATGGAAGTAAACATCACTTTCTCACCCTGCCCATGGACACAGGTAAAAACTTTCTCAACAAGACCCCAAAGGCACAAGCAACTCAAGGGAAGATCAATACATGGGATTGCATGAAGAGTTGAAAAGCTTCTGTGCAGCAAAGGACACTATCAAGAACCCCAACAGAGAGTCCACAGAATGGAAGAAAACGTTTGCCAATTATTCATCTTATAGAAGACTAATATCTAGAATATACAGAGAACTCAAGAAACTCATCACTACAAAAGCAAATACCCTAATCAAGTCCCACTATTATATGAGAGGAAATGGAGTTAGAAATGAACCCCCTTGTTTAGTTTTTGCAATCTCCATTTCCTAGGGATGACATCCATCTGAACACAACACAATACAATCTCTCCCTTAAAAAGCATACCTTCACCATAACCCAGTCAAGCACAACTGTCCAGACCTTCTATAATCAATTCTAAGTCTCCACCCCCCTGCTGGACCACCTCAGCATCATGACTGAACAATGGCACCTAAAAATATGGTGAAGTATCCTCATATTTCCTTGGCCACAACCCTTGATATTCCTCTGCCTTAATAGGTGCTTGTTCTTAAAGGTACTATCCTTTGCCCAGCTTACTCACTTTCTCACATTTAGTATGGGCTGCCCCATGCTCAAGACTAACATGTCTAAAGAAAATAAAGTCATTCTATCTCTCATCAGGATGAAGTAAGGAGAAGATGCTTTGACAAATTTAAAAGTGAAATAGAAATATGAGATTTCAGGATGCTATGAAAAAAATTTCAAGGATTAACATTTTAACAGCCTTCAGAAGTTTTTTGTTGTTGTTGTTGGAAAAAATTGCTTTCCTTCATAAGAATAACAAAAACACCTTCTCAGACTTAGTGTATGTGTACTCATTACATTTAATCAATGTGAGTAATATTTGACATATTATAGATTCTTTCCCTGGCTTTGCCTGGAAGAGTATATTGCTTAATTTAATTTTTATGGTTTTTTCAATGTGCTTTTATTTTACTTGATATTAGTTTAGAAGTTTATGTAGTCAACAGCTATATGTTCAGTTATGGAATTATTTTATTTCAGAATCTGTAAAGTTTTAAGATGTACCAACACCTTGGGGCCAGTAATATTTGGTCCTTTAAATTCAAGTTCAACTCTGAACAAGTGGACAGAGATGAGCATTGGTATAATATACAATACCCTTTGTAGCCATGGTTTATTTGCAAATATATGTCAAAATGAAAAAGACCATTCTTTTATGTGACTTGATAACATTTTTCTGAGTTAAAAGGAGACTATACTTTGGGTTTTACCACTGCTTAAGAGGGCAGGGAAAATGAGAAGAATTGTACAGAGTCAGCCGCACATTAAGGAAGTGAAGAATTATGGCACTGGTTTCTGATGAGCTCAACATAACATGAAAAATGGAGATAAGATGGAGAGAAATAATAAAATATTTCTCTTTGTTTTATTTCCATGGGTAAAGTAGTTCCTTCTTACCCCAGCTGGGCAGATGAAGTAACTACTGCTTCTCAAATATGCATAGGCTGGTAAGAAATTTTGTAGCTACTTGAGTCACTCTCCTGGGTCCAAATATCAGACTTTTTCTACCATCATGATTTTATAGATTCCATAAAAATTTTTAGTAATGAAGTCGAAAGGATAATAAAATAATGCATTGATCAGTTTCCATTTTAGGAAATTATTTTAACTAATTTAATTTTAAATGGATATTAATATTCACTAAAACTCTAGGAGCTAGTATTGTTATTGTTTTTATTCATAAATGTGAAAACTGAGATAGAGAAAACTTAGTATGTTGCCTCAAGTTATACTGATTATGTGTCATTATGTTGGTCAGACACTGGTGTCTAAGAAACAGTTGTAAAATTTCAATATAGTATATTAATGAGGAATTACTCTGAAAGAAATCATACAAATGTATGAACTGCATTCATTCATGCATATGTATATGTTACAAGTATATAATGCCATATCCCAAATTGCCTGGGATTTCTATTCTTACACAAGCATGGTCAGCTGAAGTTCAGAGAATCAATGCTGGGAACAGATGGGAACCTCTCATTCCATCCAGGATGTGGCAGTTGGAGCTGTTTTATCACAGGTTGTCTACAACAATTCTTCTCTGTTTGTTTCTTAACAACTGTGTACTAAGGAATTCTCTAGAAAAATTTCACAGCAGTTACAACATCAGAAAGTAAAACCAAAGCTAGTTCCTAGTTTTGGAACCAATACAAAACCATTTCCAGCATTTTTCCATTGGTCAAAAGAAGTCATGTGGTCGAGGTAAAAATCAAAGAATTGGGCCATATTTGTTTCCCATGATGAGAGCATGGCAGAGAGTAGTTGAAAGCTGGGACCAATGATTCATTCCACCATGGTTCCAGGGATCTTGCTTTTAAGTGAAATGCTACACTTCATCTCAAGTGATGTTCTATTTCTTCTCATGGAGAGATTCATTGTAAGGAGCATAACTTGAGGGATGAAGGGTAAAAAATTAAACCTATTTTTAATTTTTTTAGTACTGGGCATTCTACCTCCGAGCTACACTCCCAGCTCTTTTTAGTTTTTATTTTGAAACAGGGTCTCACTAAGTTGCTGAGGCTCTCACTAAGTTGTTGAGGCCTCAAACCTGTGATCATCCTGTTTCAGCCTTCCCAGTACTGTGATTACAGGCATATGCCACTGAGCCTGGAAAACTAAGGCTCTTCAACATTTGAGATTAAAGCTGAAATAGAAGTTTATGTGTAGGAGGAAAATATACATAAACATATCAACAAATAATTTTAGACAAAAGACAGCACATATCTATATATCTATAGCCATATCCATAACTATATTTGTATGTATGTGCATATATAAACATATACAAGGTACATATCCACACATATGTATGCATTGAGTGTCCAAAACAGTTGTCAAAACTGGATTTCCCATTGTATAATTACTACTGACTCTTAGGAAAGCATTCTGATTTTCTGCATATGTTTTATCAAGCAAAAGCCAGACTGTAAGTTCACTATTACATTTGTCCATTTTACTGATGTATTTATTTAAAAGATTCAGACTATCTTAACTCAGAATAATTTTGAATATGAAATGATGTTTATAACTTTCATTGTTGTTTGTTGCTTTTGTGTGCATCAGACCCAATAACTCATCAAAAAACTATCTGGGCCCTACTGGATTTTATCTCATAGGTTATCATGATATGCCTATACTGGGCAATCTCTTCTCATCAAACCATAACTGCCATGAAAATAGCTAAATAGATGAAATTAAATTCTTGAAGAATAATGACATAAAGACTCAAAGCCATCTTTCCAATATAAATCATAAAGTTAAGTTTCAGTTATCTTAAAACAGAACGTAAGGACGTGTGCAATCCAGAAAAAGCTAATCGATGTTTAATTTTTGCATCACATCTGCTAAGGGTGTAATTAAGGGCTTCACATGATAGAAACAGTTAACATTTTGCATAGAAAGATAATAAATGAGATAAGTATCAGGATAAAAGCAATGTTCTTTCTTTGGTAACTTGAAATAATATCTCATGAACTAAAGATCATCAGTAGCTTCCATGTTCATTGCTTATTTTATTTCTTATTAGAAGGAGGTCTAAACTTTACTAAATTATGAGGGAAACTTAGAACACATTGCAGCCCCATGGAAAAAAGTGTGCTTTATATTCTAGGTAAAAAGTTGCCCGATCTTGACAAGAAAATCAACCTGGGTAGATTCTTTGGGATATTGAATAAAATATTGCATACAAATTATTCCCAAAATTTTCAGTCTTGCATATACATAAGGTTAAGTAGAGATGATACATGCTACTTGATGCTATAAAACTCATCAGTCAATGGTCCAAAAAAGTTCAGTGGCTGATGACTCTTGAATATCTGCTCATTTTCAATTTGTGCTACAAGGTTCAGGGAGGTTACTGAGAAATTGATGACTTGGTGATGGGCTAGGAATTTGATAAAAGTTATGCAAGGGTCAATTTTAAGAAGGCTAAACAGAAGTCCAGGACCAATAATTAGGGGGTTGGGATCTTTTTATTTTGTATATCATCAGAGATGGGGCAGAAGTTTTGAAACCAAGAAGAATCTAAGATGTCTCTGGTCAGAAGCAGCTTCAAGACCAACATACATGTTAATAAAACGGTTTTGTTAATGGCTCCGAGACATTTTTTTTTTTTTTTTTTTTTTTTTTTTTTTTTTGCAGTACTGGTGATTGAACCCAGGAGCATTCTACCTCCAAGCTACACCTCCAGTCCTATTTTTTATTCTTTATTTGAAACAAGATCTCACTAAGTTGTGGAGGGCCTCACTAAGTAGCTCAGTCTGGCTGCAAACCTGTGATCCTCCACTCTCAGCCTCCCAAGTACTGGGATTGCAAGTGTGCGCCACCAAGCCTGGCTGACTACAAATTTTTTAAGCAATACAAAGAAGATGGAAATGAAAGGTTGGGCCCTGGTAGTCAGAGAAGAAATGATTTCAGAAAGAACAGGAATGCACCAAAGCAAGGACATTGTCTGCTCATCAGCGACCTCAGGAAGTTTCTGTGAGGAAAAGAGTGACTTGTGTTAGAGGCACATAAGAGTTTTCAGGATTATAGGCAGTTGTATAGGGAGAAAGCTGAGGGACGAGCACAGGGACACAAATTAAAAGGGTCCATTTCAACAAGATTTTCAATGTCTTACTCCATAGGATTTCTTTCTCTTAAAAATCAGAGTATGCGAGCCGGGCGTGGTGGCGCACGCTTGTAATCCCAGCATTGGGGAGGCTGAGACCGGAGGATCCGGGTTCGCGGCCAGCCTCAGCTACCTAGTGAGGCACTCTGCAACTTAGTGAGACTCGGTTTCAAAATAAAGAATAAAAAATAGGGCTGGGGGTGTAGCTCGGAGGTAGAATGCCCCTGAGTTCAATCTCCAGTACCGCAAAAAAAAAAAAAAAAAAAGAATAAAAAATAGGGCTGGGGGTATAGCTCGGAGGTAGAATGCCCCTGAGTTCAATCTCCAGTACCGCAAAAAAAAAAAAAAAAAAAAAATCAGAGTATGCAAGCAAGTTCCACAAAGCAAATCATAATAAATATTACATAGTTTTAAAACATCTATTCTTAAACAATGTTGAAAAACAGGTGTGTAACCTTGCTGATAAATTAAAAAGGCTTTCCTTACTTGCTTCCTTTAATTTCTACTCTCCTCATGGCAAGAGCTGCATATGTGTGTTGATGCATACAGCCCAGATTTTTGCAAAGAAAAAAAAAAAGACATTCTTATTGAACACAGGCCAACTCCCATTATTTCTCTGATGCAAGAATAGACATTGAGGGGCCAGTCCCTGCGGTTTCCATTTAGTACGCCAACCCTATGGACAGTCTCTGCAGTACACAACTGGACTTTCTACAAAGAAATAGTTGTGGTCTGTTTGCTAAGCTTCTGCTCAATTAGATCCATATTACTTCCTTGAGGTTTACCATAATTTAGCATTGCTGTTCTTACTGCTCAGCTCAAGGGATCCATTACCAGATCACATTAAAGTAGTAAGTCCACCAGCCACTCATATGCCAAAGCTATTATGGATAGGCAATCTCTTTCAATGTATCATTTATTCACTGAGAGCAATTTGTAAAATGAGTAAAAGGAACACCCGACAAGTTATAATACAATTAAAGAAACTGTTTTAGAACTAAGATACATATTCAGGTAAGTGAATTTTTTTCTGATAAACCACATGAAAATAAACCACCCTTAGTAGATTCATGTGGTGAATTTTATCTGTCTCTTTGAAAAGATCATGCCTTGATTGTGAACAAAGGAGAAAAATATACTCTATAGATGATGATATTTATGACTCTATTCTCCGTAACTGGCCACCAATTGGCTGTAATGATATTGCTTCTGCAGAAGAATTTCTTTTAGGTGCATCTATGTCAATCATAATAATTCTTTCTTTCTTTTTTTGCCACAAATACTTTCCAACTCTCTTTCCATGGTCAGTGGAATTCACATCTGCATAAAATCCATTTACCTTCTCAGACATAAAAAAGGAAAAGCCTTTTAATTTCTTTTTATAATAAAAAGTCACATTATTATTAATAGATAGTCTGGGTTTGAGAAAGGTAATAGAGGCAGAGTTGAAGTCTTGTTTCTTCCACAGGAAATAAGAGTTAGCCAAGTTTGCACACTTCCAGGATCTAGATTCGTATGTGAAAACATAGTCTGTTTTCCCATCTGGGATTACTGCTGCTGAGAGCTCTGCCTAATGGCCCAGGCTCTTGAGCCCTTCTTAGACTCCATGGTAGAAACAGAACAGAGTGTGAAGGGTGGAGAGGGAAAAGGACATTTGTTGTTTGTGCATTTTGGAAGCATCCAGTAAACAACTTTATAGGTTGTCCAACTTAATTGTCACAAGAGCAGTGCAGGTTAAGTATTGCGGCACTTACTGTGGAGATGAGGAAACTCTAATTGTAGCTCTAGTTTTTCCTGTTTAAGACAGATACTAATTGCTTTGAGTCACAACTCATCTTCTTGGTTGTTTGATTTGAACAAATAATTGGTCTAAGACTTAGTTTCTTCACCATCCAAATAAGGATAATACTATTTAACCCATAGCTTGGTATACAAATAACTAATATTAATAATAATTGTTGGACTGGTCATGGTGGTGCAAGCCTGTAATCCCAGTACTAGGGAAGCTGAAATAAGAGGATCACAGGCTCCAGGCTAGCCTACACAACTTATCCTGACCCTCAGCAACTTAGTGAGACCCTGTTTAAAAATGAAAAGGCCTGGGGTCTTAGCTTGGAGGCAAAATACCTCTGGATCCAAATCCCAGTACCAAAATAATAATAATGATACTACACTACTACAGTATAAATTATTATTGATATCAAAACATTTG
The DNA here is from genome assembly GCA_004027655.1 of Graphiurus murinus. Taxonomy (NCBI): domain Eukaryota; kingdom Metazoa; phylum Chordata; class Mammalia; order Rodentia; family Gliridae; genus Graphiurus; species Graphiurus murinus. Next base: position 9,732 of record PVLC010012692.1, read on the forward strand.
TTATAATAATATAATGATGTTATTATTAATTAACATATTAATGAGATAATAGTCATTTGGACATGCTATTTAGAATTAATAAGAAAATAATGGTATATATATTAATAGTATAACAATTATTGATAATATATCATTAATATTGATTTAAGTAACAGACAAGATTTCAATGGAAACCCCCCTTTTTAACTGCATAATATTGCCTCCCAAGGAAGAGGGGTGGTGGAAGAAATTTGTATTATCTATCGTCATATAATAATTCCAACATTTAGTATCTTAAAATAGTGATTGTTGTTTATTCTCTGTTTCCACGAGAATTTGGGGCTTGGTTAAGAGGTTTGGCTAGGGGTTCTCTAATAGAATTTCAGACAGATATTGGGATTACAGTCATCCATAGGACTGACAAAGACTGGGCAATGTTTCCAAGGTGGCATTAGCACAAGTGAAAAGTTGATGCTGGCTATTGGCAGAAAGCCCCAGTTGCTCTCCACGTGAGACTCTACAGGATTATCTCTGTCCTGAGAGCTGGCTTTCTCCAGGAAGAGGTACAGAGACTAAGCAGAAGCAGCAAAACGTTTTATAATCTAGTCTCAGAAATCACACATCATTACTTCCACCATATTCTGTTGATCCAGAGTTCAGCCTTGACTCATAGGGCAAAGGACTATACACAAAGCCAAGAATGCTGAGAGGTGAGAGTCAGTCGGGCCATCTTGGAGACTGGCTATCATAAAATGCAATGCTCTACTAAGCAACAAAATCGATATAACTATTCAATTCAATCCATCGGGGTGTCTATTATGTGCCAACCTTCAGGGATACAAAAATGGTCAGATAAAATCATCATCACTGAAGAAATTCTAGTGTAATGGAGGAGTAAATAATAAGCAAAAATTATGTGAAACTGGACAGATTTGTACGTAATGAGATTCAAACAATATAAACAAAAAGGCTATCGAAATATTAAGGTAGCAGATGCAAACATAACAAGATAATGAAAGTTTGGGGATTTGATGCTTGTCCTTAATAAATGGGCAGGTACTTTGGAAGGCAGGGTGTCAGGATTTGGGATTGAGCAAAGACATGAATGTTTTAACTTTAAGGGATACAAGTAAGCTCTCATGGTTAAGACTCATTGAATTGTATTTCCAACGGGCCTGATAGATCATTTAATTCAATTCTATGATTTCATTTGAGAAGCCTGAATACTAGAGACTTGAGGGAGTTACCCAAGGTCATCCAGAGAGGAAAGGCACTGGAAACATAGCACACTTTGTCATACATCTTGCCTCCTCTTACATTGTATCAGACCATGGAACCAGTGACAAGAAGAACGACTGGATCAAGGATGATCAGCTATCTGGAGAATAGTGGCATAGAAATATATTTATAAGGATGATAATTTCTTATATTAAAATATAAATAGCTATTGGGGCTGTTCAGGGACAAAGATGAGTCCCTTCTGCTTGGTTAATACTGCAAACCTTTATTTTCTATAAGGAGCAGCAATCCTATTTTAAGAATATACCTTTCCTTTTTTTGGTATGCTCATTTCATATTCTTGTTTTTCTTCCTAGTTTACATATAAACTCAAAAACTCTGAAAGATATGGCTCTCAATCCTTTTTATTAAGAACAACTGAAGTCAATACAGGGACTTCCCTTAAGGCATACTGAATCAATTTGCCATAGAATTCCACCGGATCAAATTGCAATGTTTGTACCTGCTTTCCTCACCCTTAAGCTCATAGAACATTTCCATACATAAATATTTCTATATGTTAAATACAAGAGGCAGTTGAAAACCTTAAGAGTTAATTAAGTACAGGTTAGAACTGAATTGAAGAAATAAGTGTGAGAAGCACCTGGCTACCATGCTCAGGGACTGAAGATATTCACAATTAGCATGTGTGTAATTTTGAACATTATTCACATTTGAGAGTTCTATTTTGTGTGTGTGTGTGTGTGTGTGTGTGTGTGTGTGTGTGTGTGTGTGTGTGTTGCTAGGGATCAAATCCAAGGCCTTGGGCAAGTGTTCTACCATTGAGCCACAACCCCAGTCAAAGGATTCTAATTTTAGCCATCAATTACAGCCATTGATAATGATGAATATTGGAAGCAGTTGTACTACAATACAAAGCTCATGTTAAGTAAGCAGACCTAACTTTGTTTTTCTGTAAATTTTGCAGTACTACAAGATGTCATTTTAATGATTCCTAAGGGGCTGAGCAAAAGAGGAAAGCTTTTTGTCAAATGCCAATTTGTCATAGTCTATGTACTTTATGTATTCCATTGAGTTTCAAAATCAGAGAAAGAGGAAAGCAAATTAAACTTAATGCTTTCCTAGTATCAGAACTGTTAGCAAGAATTGTATCTCATGTAGCCTAATATAAGGGCCTGGCAATTTGAAGAATGTTCCATGTTACGGAAAGGCTATCAAATGTTGGTGCACACAGAATCATCTGGATAACTTGTTGAAAATACAGATTGTGGGCTCCACCCTCAGAGATTAGATTTAGTAGGCACCATTTGCTGGTCACTTGTATGCTTCCTCTTAGCTCTATTCTGCTTTGTATCACAGGGACTGAGCCACATGTGCTTGGACACTCTGGCTCTGTAGCTTTTTGTGATATTTGGCCAACGGGGAGCACTGACAGAAGATTGACAATTAGGAATTATAAGAACCATATTTCTTCTCCTCTCTCTGTCTCAGGGGCATCCTTGGAAGTGAGTATGCTTCATCTGAAGTTCCCCCGTGAAGGACAGTCCACCCTGCCCTTGTCCCAGTTTCTGTCTGATGATCCTAACTTCTGGACTGGCAACAGCACCACCACCCATGTTCCTTCCACTCTCTAGGGCTGGTAATAGCTCTCTGTAGTGGCAAACATTTGGGTTGCTTCACCGTCTTCTATTTGGCTATCTCCTTTAGCCTGGAAAGGAAGATCTGGGCAACATATCACAGCATCTGCAGAGGGTCAGACCCTGGGATGTGGCCACCACATAGGAAGCCTCCTTCTCTCATTTCTATTGGTGACCCTTCACACACACACACACACACACACACACACACATACACACACACACATACACACACATTCATGGAGGACTAAAAATAAATATACAACACAAATATTATTTGGCCACTAACATCAGCATTCTTGGCATTGGAACTTTTTTCCATATTGAACCACCATGTCAAATCAAATTATGCAGTTCCAACAAAGAACATATGTAGGTAGAAATAATCTGGATTCTTAGCTCTAGTCTCAGTTTGAGGTTTAGTATTAAGTCTGACAAACCCCAGAGGTAGCAGCATGACATTTAGATAACATTTTTAGTGAAAGTTTGCTAAACAACACAAACATATCAGTACATGAAATCAGGAGTCAAGGATAGGTCAACTGGAGATGTATTTTATTTTCTTTAGATGAGTTGCTTCCAGGACAAAGGCCTAGGCCTCTGGACTAGCTTGACTACCCAGCACTTACTACTCCGGGGGCAAAGTCTGAGGAGTGACTGGGAACTCCTCAGAGTTCTTGGCTCAAGAACAGTCAGGACAGTTCATAGGGCTCAGAAATGAGGGTGGAGAAGGCAAAACCCTGAACACAGTTCAAGTAGTATCAATGCAGAAGAGATTGAGTTGTGAGTGGGGAAGGTCAGAGAGTACTTTCAAGCAAGGCCTCCAAGCCAGGCAGAACACTGAAGCAGAAGGGAGAATGGAGCATGGGATATACTGGAACAAAACAATGAAGATGGAAGGAGGACTGCTACATATTGCCTATCCATCAGGATAGACCCGCATACATCCCTTCTATGGTGGATCAAGCCAGAGAAGGGGCTCACAAGCTTTAGTCTCTTTCCACCAGATACTGCACTAACTCTTCATGCATTCATGTTTCCTGATATAGTTTTTGTACATTCAGGTTTCCTGATACAGTTCCTGTAAGCAAGTATTTTTTTCTTTTTGGTTGCTATTGGCAGAAGAGTAAATTCTAGCAGCAGCATAAAAGACTCAGAGCTGACTCCTCCCTTTACATACCTTTGGTCACCTAACAGAGCTCAGCCTCATAGACTCTTCTCAAATGGCGTACACAGGACCTATGATTACCAGCATCCATGAAAAAAAGCCCTTATGAGAGCTCTGGGACCACTGCTAATAAAATCTAGGGTGGTAGTATTATATATTTTAATGGTATTTGTGATTGCTGACCTTGGTTTAGTAGCACTAAATATCTTCATATTTCAAAAATTCCCATTATAAATTTATATTAGTCCTAAATGGTGTGACTATTTTGAGCCTTTAAATTTAGAAAAAAATACTGATTAGATTTACACTGCAAATATTCTGTCACTCTGCAAATTAACTCCTAAAGTGTGTGTGTATAAATACATACACACACACATATATATGCGTGTGCAAATATATGTGTTTGTATTTACAACACACATAGATGATAATTATCTTAATTTGCATAGTGTTATAGGGTTTGCAAATAGTTTGATGTACATTACAACAGAAGGACCTTTTTAGGTCAGGAGCAATCCCTTTATGGAGTCTTTATTCATGGTTTTAAGAACTTCCTGTCCTCATTCTATGACATTTAGTACCTCCTACTCTCTTCTCCTGGCTTGACTTGTGGGATACAATGCATGGGACTCCCCAGGGAAATATGGTCTATTGGGACAAAGAAAAAACCCTGGTTATGAGATTTTACATACCAAAATTAGCCTGGATGTTTAGGAGTCTTCATGGTAGATTGGACTATGTTTATTGGCAGCATGCGTGTATGCCTTCCTTTGCTTTATATCTAAATGGATTTCATTGATTTGGAAAAGTTATCTTGGAACATGAGTGCACAAAGGAGAAACACTTGGCCCCTGCCTTAATCTCTGTCCACGTTGCTTTCTGTGGCAGTGGATCCCTTAATCCTTATATGGCTGCCTACTGCCTGGCTCTCATGAAAATACAAGGCTCTTAATTGTCTGGCACATTTCATCAGTCCCTTAAATCCATCCTACATTCTGGTCATACACACCTGCCTGTGAATTCTGGAATGTGATATATTTTTGACTTGTTGTTGTGCACATGCTATTCTCTGAGCCTGAAAAGTCTTATCCAACTTTCCTTCAACATTTTTCCTTGAATAATCCTTGAAGATTCAACTTCTGCTTTAACCATGCCCTGTAGGTCAAATTAGCTACCTCTCTTCTATGTGTTGGCACTGCCCCTGTGTAGCTCAGTTATAACACTTACATCATCTTGCAGTTTGTTATTCACCTCTCTCTGTTCCCTGTCTACCATCCTGATCCAAAGGAACTCAAAATATGATTTGTGGGGAAGTTGGTACTTGACAAATGCCTTTTGAATAAATGAAAGAAAGAATGAACAAGTGAATTAATAAGTTTGTTGAATGTACAATTTAATTTAAAGAGGATCAAAGATAAATTCTCCTAAAGGTGGGTCTTTCTGTTTCTGTGCTAGGGATTGAACCCAGGGATATACACATGCTAGGCAAGCATTGAGCTACCTCCCAGCACTTTTTCTTTTATTATTTTAGGATAGTCTTTCTTGTTAAATTTCCCAGGCTGGCCTCCAATTTGTGATTCTCCTGCCTCACTTTCCTGTGTGCTGGGATTATAGGTGTATACCACTGTGCCCAGCAAATTCTGGCATTTGAAATGAAGCACCCAAAGGAAATTCACTTGAGAATTTTCAGTCAGCATCTTTAGAACAGCTTGTTGATAACAGGTGGGGCCAGGAGATTACAGTCATTGTTTTATGTGATGTATGGTTTCTAAAGTCTGTGGAGACAATGTTAGGCCTTGTTTTAAAATCCATGTTTGCCTTAAATGATTCTACTCAGCTTTTTATCTGGAAACTAATTAAAACACAAACTGAGAAGACAGAGAATATACTATGTTTTACTGACAAGTAGTGGCAGATTCTTGGGATAGAAGAAAAAGAGTATCTCACAGTTAAGGGGCATAGTAGAATCTGAGTATAGGATGGGTGGAAACTGTTAGACAATAGTAGTGCAGGAGTTCTAGGAATACTTTCTGAGGAAGAGTAATATCCTTTGCCTTTAAATGTGTTTCCACTCTACCCCCAGGTTCAATTTCAGAGTTGTTCTTTTTCGTTGTAATAATCAGATGAGTACCAGAACAGTCTGTTCTATTCAATCAAATACTGCCTTGGGCACAGGTAATTTTTTATTTAATAATAATTAAACATAACTGAAAAGAATTGCTTTCAAATAACAGGTAGGTGAAATGTCAACTTCTTAAAACAATCCTTATTCTTTTCTAAAAAATAGTATAATATTTATAAACCATTGAAGTTTCAGAGCTCATAAGAATATTTCTGAATCTAAAATATGTCCTGTCATTAAAACATGGAATCCAGCCATTCATATTCAATGTTCAGTCAACAGATACTTAAATGCCTACTATGTAATGACCAAATCCCAAAAAAAAGCATTTTAGATGGTTCTCTGAAATGTACTCAGTGTTTCAACATACCAAATGGGTATGTTGCACTAAAGAATATAAAAACAAAACAGCTGTGAAATCCCTTTGAGAAGCCCCAAAGAAGCCATACATCCTGGGCTTACCAGCTGTCAATCATTCAGGCAGGTGAGCTTGCTCTACTACCATAGACATGAACATTTAAGAGCCATGCATACCACGACCACACGAGTTCATGCAAAATGTGTTAGTGTAGCCTTGGCAGCCAATTAGAATGAAAGGTAGACAACACACTCACAAGATTGCTGTTGAGTGTATTATGTGCTCATCACTAGATGGTAGACCACATTATTTAATTCTTGAGACAACCCCTGTTTCCCAACCCTATTCTTACAAGCAGAGGGGAAAGGCAATAAACAATGAGAATAATATTTATTCTTCTTCTGAACTCTTTGCATAAAAATAACATTTTAATTTTCCATTGCAGCTAATAATGCTACCAGGCAGATCCAACCAGTACTTAAGCTGGGTTTTGAAGAACATTCTTGTAATTTTCATCCTATTTCTTATGAAGGCTAGGACTGGGCAGAATATTTTCTTTCTTTAATAGTTATGCCATAGACAAAGTTATCTTAGGTGTTAATGATCCTCTTTTCTGAAGAATTTACATAATACAATAATATCCATTAATATTTATTGAAAAGACCCAAAGTCTTCTTTAGAAATGGGTATAAGTCATGCATATACTTATTCTGAAAAAAATTAGTTTGAGGCCTACTGATATTCTTTAAAATGCTGCCATGTTTTTCCCCTTATCTTTGAAAAGAGTGTTATAACTCCAAAGACTACCTCTGCAGGAAAGATGGTAACTTTTTTTTGTTTTGTTTTGTTTTTTTTGGCGGTACTGGGGATTGAACTCAGGGGCATTCTACCTCCGAGCTATACCCCCAGCCCCATTTTTTTTTTTTATTCTTTATTTTGAAACCAAGTCTCACTAAGTTGCGGAGTGCCTCACTAGGTAGCTGAGGCTGGCCGCGAACCCGGATCTTCCGGTCTCAGCCTCCCGAATGCTGGGATTACAAGCGTGCGCCACCACGCCCGGCTCAGGAAAGATGGTAACTTTTGAAAATAGTATCCGAAGAAGAAATGGCTTTTAAGAAATAGACAACCAAAAGAAAATTTCTACCATTTTAAGGCAATTAGTTCACCATTTACCATAATTCAGAGCTGCATATTCTCATTAATAATGAGAAACACAACTTACTTCACTTACTATTCCTTTAACCAATCATTAGCACTGGAATGTGTTAATTCTGTGAGAACTTAAGTTCATATGTCAGCCACATTTATTATTATTAAAATTGCTGAGAACTTTAGAAGGGCCATAAAACAGAGAGAAGGTAGAACTAAAAACCATATTATGTCAAAGATAAGCTTCATATCACACTATTTTACTACTTATATTCTTTGCTATTTATAGTCTTTGCTACTTATATTCTTATATTCAATGTACAGTGTCCATTAAAATTTTTCTTCTTCACATTTTACAGATATATAACATATAAGGCATCATACTGAACATCTTTGGCAAAAATGGTTTAATAAAATGATTTGTGCTCAGGTATACCTTTGCTGATGCTTTTTGTAGGAAACAAATCCACTGATTTTGAAACAAAATAATTTCACAGTAATAATATTCAATGGAAGTTGAGATTTCTCCATTCAAAAGCACAGAAAATGTTTTGAATAAAATAATGTTTGCTCATAAAATGTTTAATGTTTGTAGGGGAAATATGCATCTTTATGAAAACTTTCACATTACATAACATCCCAAACCTAAAAGTTCATCAGAGTATGGCATATATAGATAGAATTTGAACAAAGTAGGTTTTCAGTAAATGTCTTATTTCCCCCCCTCCACCATACCTCCTGCTACTACTACTCTCAGCCCTTTAGACTTTACAGGGACAGAAGCTATAATCATGTGAAATAGTAAAATTTGAAGTGAGATACGTAATGGTGATGCCCAGGGATGAGTTTCTGGAATGCGTATGTTGACAGCAATGATTAATCAGTAATGAACTACTTCTTTAAATTAAAAATTACCACAATCAGTGCAGAACTTCTCATTAATGCTAAGGTCTTATATTCTTGTATTTCTTAAAAAGTATAGCTCTACATGGTTTTGCCTTATGATGAATCAGTTGTTTCACTGGGATGGTTTGAGCAAAAGTGGCTAATGAATATTATGGCCCTGGCATGGGGAATTCTTGCAGAGGGTAATAAGTTGGATTTGGGCAGATAATTTGAATTTCATTGATGAATAAATTACATTAAAAACACTGAATGTGCTGTACATGAGTGTATTTTCAATAATAATTTCTATTTTCCTAATTAAAGACATACATCCAATATGCATTATTACTACCTGCCCTGGTCATCAAGCCTAAAAGAAAGGATAGCTTAATACCAAATAAAAGTAGGAAGTGCATCACTCTGAGAAGAGGCAATTCTCCTCAAGAAATAGGAGCCGACAATTGTTTCACAGGTAGAAATATACCATTATTGCCGGGATCTACTTGAAGGAACAAGCCAACTAAAAGTTTAGTGGCTTAAGCTTGACTGAGTTCAGCTTAAGTCTCAGTGTAAGTCAGCTGGCAGTTGGTTGGGTGCTCAGCTTTGGCCTTTGATAAGAGCATCGATGTGTGGCCTCTCTGTGGCTTGAGCATTTCATACCATGGTGACTGTGTTCTGGAAGGGAGTGTCCCAAAAGCAAGCATTCAAACTTAGCAATAAAGAAGAACAAAATTGTCCTTTCCAGGAAAATGAATGGACCTGGAGAACATTAAGTGAGATTAGCCTGTCACATAAAGAGAAGGGTCATATGTTTTCTCTCATATGTGGAAGCTAGGGAGTAATCTGGATACCAGAGGAACTTCAGATAACGGAGGAGAAATTCCAGTGAAGTGAGGAAGGTGGTGTGTGTGGGGGGGTAGAATTAATGAAAGAAACACTTCCATTAACACTGTATATATATAATGTGAGAATGCCAATGTCAGTCTCAATACCATATATGAGGAAAGAGGAAGGGAATGGAAGGGAGCTGGGGGGAGGGAAGCCTGCCCAAGTGCTGTGTGCATGTATGTCACTATGACTATGAACTGCATTATAATGTGAGATTATAATGCACTAATAAAAGTATTCAATAAAAAGGAAAGTCATAAAAAGACTGAAGTAACTGTGCAGTGAGCTTCTCAGACTGGCTATGCAAAGGTGAAGCAATAATTCTATTCTTCCCCTACTCCTAAATACACAATTTTCATTGAGGCTTGCATTTCCTTTCCTATTCTAGAAAGTGACAGATTTCCCTACATATCTCCACAATAGCCTATAGAATTTTCCAATGAAACTTGCTCAGGCAGACAAAGTAGCCATATCTTAAAAATAGCAGTATTGATCACTGATGTCTCACAAATGTATTGTAATAAAGACAGTAAACCAATACACATATTTAACATATGCGATGCATTTCTGGGTTCAACAAAATTACCAAAATTAAATCAATTCTTACCAATCTCCAGCTTGTTAATAGCAAATTATACAATTGATCAGGAAACTGTATAGTCAATTGAAGTTCATCACTGATAGATCTACTTATCAGGGAGACCACCAGAGTCATCAATTGCTCAGCTACTAATTGGATCTCTCTGTGTTTGATCCAGTTACATCATTAAGAACTAACCAGACCAACCATTTTATAGTCTGGCTATTCCCCTTGTCTCAATGACTGAATTGGATTGGGCTGTCCAGTGACCCCATCAATGGCTTCACAATTGGCCTGCAAATGATCAAGACAGCCAGTCATCCGTGGCCAGCGTAATTTCACTAATAAAGTGGAGCTGTCTCCTCATATGCTGCAGAAGCACTAACAGGATTTTTCTTTTTTCTTTTTTTTTTTCATTCTAAGTCATGACCCCATCAGACACGTGGACATTTTCTGACAATTACACCACCATTTGTACGTTTGACCAGCCTGCCCAGAGTATGGAATAACTTTACCACCTTCAGCGTGAAAGCTGCAGCACGACTGGAGATGCAAATTTGATTAAGTAAACTGTAATTGCAAACCAGACATGTTGACAAATAGTTCGAAATTTTTATGAACATCATGATGACTGCTATTTAATGTAAATCTCTCCTTTTCCTGCTTTATAAAGAAATAGATGACCATTTTCTTCCTTGGCTGACATATTTGTTCAAAGAACGAAATAAAAACATTGGAAAAATAGTGTTTTTAAAAGCAATCTAGTCATTCTTGAACTATAAAATCTAAATTACAATCCCAGATTTTCCTGGAAGATGTGTCTATTGAATGCAGCTCTTTTCTATTCAGCAAATATGGGCTTTATTTTGCAAATGTCATTTGCTTCACATAGCTACACACACACACACACACACACACACACACACACACACATACATGCGTATACCTACACATCAGGAAGAGTTCACCTGCTGTTATATTTTCCCCTCTCTTTAGCCAGCTCTATTTAAAGAGTGCAGGTTTTAAAACATTCATTAGAGATATTTTACGGTTCACTTTTGCTTTGTCATTAGCAATACTCTTTCAAATATTTATTCATGTTGTTTCTAAATAGAACACCCAAGCAAACATTTATGAGGCATTTGTGAATATAGTTAGTAGAGAAGCTTTAGTCTGTGGGACATAAAACATTCTCTGCTACAATGGATTTTTAACTCACTTTTTATTTAAAGGGTTATAGTGGAAACCAATGTGTGGGATGGTTCCTGGTCTATGGGGGCATCAGCTGAATCCTCTTTAATGAGCATGCTCATTACTATAATTCAGCATGTAACTTGTCACTAAAGCAGACAGTCCGCCTCTTCCTCCCTCCCTCATCTATTGTTTTTGTTTTCTTTCCTACTTCATAACCCTCTCCAAATTCAAAAATTCAAAAATCTCCTCTCCTTCTCCCACAAAAGTCCTAGACTGAACATTCTATGGGATATTGACGGATAATTTCAAACATGTACATGGAAAATATGGCTGACCATTCTGACTATATAAATAATAAATTGGAAATTTTTTGTTAACCAAATAATAGTAATATTAAATTTATTTCAATAATGTTAGTTTAATAATGTTTTTCTAATAATTTTCTTATAAGCAAAAAGTCCCTTTTTATGTTTTAATCAGTTCTTTCACTATTATATAAATGTACTAAAAGCTAGCAAAAATTGCATTTACTTTCATTTTTACTCCTGCCTATTATAAATTCTTAACAAATATAATTTAAGTTATGACATCAAACATGGTATGTTTAACTATATCCATTCTGTAGAGTAGTCATGAAAGAAATAAAGGAAAATCCAACTATTAGAATAACCGTATTATACATCATTTGTCTTAGAGAACATTAACATAGTTTATACTAACACATTATTATCAAAATATTTGCAAAAAAATTTTTATCTGTTGTCTGTAAGTATATGTCACAAATATGCAGAGACAGGCTTCAGGATTCAAGCTGCTATTTCCCTGAGATGGACCCTGATTTAATTTTTATCATCTTAGCCAATTGACTTGACCTACCTGTCCCCAATTTCCTGATCCTTAAAGTGCATTCTGATGTTTTTGATGATTAATGAGGCTACTCATTTTCTCAATGCTTCTTGACTGAAAGTGACAAGGCATTCATGCAATAACTATTTGACAGAATTTCAATGTGCGTCGTGAGCTTTCCAATGCCCTAGACCAAATGCTGTAACTAATGCTGTGCAGTTCAGGTCTTGACATTACCTTGAAAGATGCAGTGCTTTAAAATAATGCAGTTTTAACACTCTTCATACAATGTGCATACAAGTAGGTACAATTAATTTCAACAGGAAAACTAAGAGTCAAGATTTCCCAATGGAGCTTAGATTTTATTTAATGTAAACACATGGTGGTATCAGGGTAAGGCATGTATTATTAGCATCTAGAGCATTTTCTTATCTTCAAAGCTAAATTTTAAGATATATGATAATTTTACAACAAATGTCAATTAGAAATACTAGTTAGAAACAAGTAATTCGTAATATGGCATAAGAGATGGGGTATTAATAGAATAAAAGAGAAGACTGTTGGATATTTAAAAACTACTTTAAAATTACAGAAAAAAATAAAGACGTTTTAAAATAATTTTACAAACAATATAATATTTACAACTTCATTATGTAAAGACAAGTAAGTAATGCTTTAAGAAAATTCAAATACAGAGTAACTATAAGGAAGAAGAATTGGATTTTGTTGAAATTAAGGACTGCATTCATTAAAAGACATCACTACAAGAATTAAAAAAGGCAAGCCAGAGAGAAGATATTTGTAGTATGACAAAGGCTTAGTGTCATTGGACCTGTCTGGTGGCAAGGCTGTCTGATGGGTAAATGCTAGCTTCTCAGCAAGTTGTTGTTCCATTTATGTAGTATGAGCAGGAGCTACCCAGACTGATACTGAGCACAGTACCTTCAGATGATCTTAAGCTCTGAAGTCTAAAGCTGAGGGACTATTATTTTTCCTGTGTTTGTCTATTATGAATATGAATTACCAAATATGTACCAGAAAGGCTCAGATAACTTTATAAGGAGAGATAGAGACATTGGAAAGAAAAATCACTATAACAATAAAAATAAGCAGTCCTTACTGAGAAGTCTTACTGGAATTGTTGGGGAGAAAAAGTAGTGAACACATTTAAGAAAATATATGTCAAAGCTATGTTTTCTTTTTGTAGTACTAGGAATTGAACTCAGGGGAATTCTGCCTCTGAGCTACACCCTCAGCAATTTTTATGTTTTATTTCAAAACAGGGTCTCCTAAGCTACTGGGTGCTCACCTGGAACTTGCCATCCTCCTGTCTCAATCTCCCAAATATTGGGATTACAGGAACACCACCACTCCCAGCTCAAAGCTGATTTATTTATTTTTGGTACTGGGGATTGAACTCAGGGTCGTTCTACCTCCAAGCTATATCCCCAGCATTATTTTTTATTCTTTATTTTGAAACAGGGTCTCACTAAGTTGCGGAGTGCCTCACTAGGTAGCTGAGGCTGGAGGCGAACCCAGATCCTCTGGTCTCAGCCTCCCAAATGCTGGGATTACAAGCGTGCACCACCATGCCCAGCTTCAAAGCTGATTTTTAAGAAAGGCTTATACCTAATTCCGGAAGGCACTGAGAAACTTAAAAAGTTATTATAAATCATTCAAATGGGTTTTAGTTAGAAATGCATTCTATCTTCTTAAAATACCACTGGATTTAAAACTGCAAGGGGGTCAAGGAGTACTTGGTGGAAGTCCTTTAGTCTTACCCATTCATTCTTTAGCACACAGTTTAGCTTCTCCTAGCACATAGAAGAGTGGTATGGATATTACAGTGCTGCTAATGAGGCCCAAAGGTAGCTTTTTATTATTTTATTTTTCAGCACAGATTTTTAAAATATTTCTTGAGTACAACAGTGTTACGTAGACATTTACGACACATCAATCATTGTCAGAACACAAACAGCACCACTTCTTCGTTTTACACGTATAGCCCACATTCTTAACATAGCCTGGCCAAGCAAACTTTCTAGAGTCATAAAACCATAAACCTTTAGGGTCATATATTTACTTTTTAAGAAGTAGGAGGGTCTTTCACCTACTCATCCTAAGAGCAATCTCCAGACTTCGAGATGCCAATGTAGCCATAGCAGAAGAGTCAGTATAATTACTCATATATGCAGATATGCAGGGGGGAAAGGGCCCAGCTGGGCTCCCACAACTCCCCCGTTTTTATTTTAAAATGCACGAAGGACTGTGCCTGTCTTAGGTCGTTTCCTACCAGGTGCTTAATCTTACCCATCATGGGGTCTCGATGAGTCATTCAACGAGCCCTGTCTTAGGTTGATATTGCCCTGAGAAAATCAAACCCGTCATTGACGACTAGGCCCTGTGCGAGGCAGTGCTTGCAGTTTTATTCCATGTAAATCTGCTTGTATACTAACAAAGGCACTGATCACAAGGCGTTCAACGAGCGGTAGAACGCATAAACCTAGAATGACTATTGCTGCTAATCCAATAACTCCTCCCAGCAAGGAGGTAAACGAGGGCCAGGTAGGCACCAAGGATTGAAGGTGATCAAATGTCTTAGCTGTTTCTGCCACATTAATAGAAATGGGCTCCCCATTACGTAGATCAAAAATCTCCTAGTGTAACTTTAACAAATCCTTTTTTTTTTTTTTTCATCTTTCCCTTATTTGGTGCATTGTAATCACACATCTTTGTTAGGTACAAGCTAGTATAGGTAAAGACATCCATGCATTCATTTCTCATTTAACCCTTCCCCAATTCCCGCCCCACTCCCTCCTCCTCCCTCCTTCTCAAGGTCAGTTTAGTGATTGACTTTGATGTGTTCATGAAAGTACATCATGTTCATTAGGGTGTCCCCCCACCCCACATCACCTTCCATTAAGTCAAATTCTTTGTTCACCTAAGGATTCTCCTTCTTCATCTGGAGTCCCTCTTATGTCCCATTTTCTCCTTAGCTTCTACATATTAGGGAGCAGCTTCTTGATGGACGGAAAGAGAAGCAAAGCAGCATAAAAGTGAGTAAAGCAACAGGGAAGTTGGTCGGAATCCAGAGAGCAGACCAGGGAGAAGGGAGAGCTGGCACGTGTGCGGCAGTATAGCAGCCACCATTTTGTCTGCCACCCACAGCAGCAGAGATCTACCCAAAAGATCTGCAGAGGCTAAATCGAGTCTGTTCTTACAAACTTGCAGGGACTTTTATTTTGCTTTTTGCTGTTGTTTTTTGTTTTCTGGGTTATTTGTTTTGTTTTGTTTCATTTTTACTCTGTTTTCACTTTGCATTGCTTTGATTTATCTATGTTTGTTCAGAGGATTGTTTGCTTTGTTAGCTTTTGCTAGACCATAGAAGTCAACACCTGAAACCCACCAAAGACACCAATAGAGTGGGTAGAAGAAGTACCAGAGTAATTGCAACTCAGTACAAGATACCATTCACAGAGAGAAAATAAAAATAAGAAACCTATAAATTCAGAGAAAGCATGCAAGAGCAGCAAAGTTATAAATTTAAGAACAGGGAAACCATAAGAAGGAAAAATACCAAAGAAACAATGAGTCAACACAACCCCACAGTATCAGATCTCAATGACACTGAATGGCAGAGCTTACCAGAAGAACAATTCATATCTTTAATAGTAGAAATGTTACAAAACTTCCAGGAAGAATGCAGAGAGAGCTGGAAAGAAATAAAGGAACAAATAAACAAAGAATCTGACACCCTGAGCAGGAATCAAAGAGAAGCCTTGAGGGATGTGAAAGATGCAATAATAGAGGTGAAGGCATCAATACAAACTATAAACAGTAGGTTAGACCACATGGAAAACAGAATATCACTCCTAGAAGATGACCACTCCAAAAATGAATCCATTATACATAATCTAGAAAAAAAAATTGACAGTATGAATTGGACATCGATGAGATCTGGACCAATTTTAAAAGAGCTAACCTAAGAATAATAGGCATAGAAGAGGGATTAGAAGTTTGTTTTTGTTTTTGTTTTTTGTAAAGGATCTCAGTAATTTACTAAGGGTCTCACTAAATTGCTGATGTTGACCTTGAATCTGTGATCCTTCTTTCTCAGCCTCCCAAGTACTAGTATTACAGGCATGTGCCACCACACCTGAGTTTAGTCTAGTTTTTAAGAGATACCACATATAAATGAGGTCACATGGTTATGCTTCTGTTTGCACATGGCTCATTTCCCTTAGTGTAATACCTTCTAGGTTCACCCAGTCTGAGCAAAGCATAGGGTCTCCTTTTATAAGGCTGAATAATAGTCCAGTGTGTATGATATTTTTTTATCTATTCTTCTACTGATAGATACTAAGGTTGCTTCCAAATCTTATCTAATGTGAGTGACACTACAATGAACATGGAGTATAGATATTTTAACCATTTCATCTCTTTGGGTATATATTCATTAGGGGATTGCTTGGTCACACTGTACCAAAAAGTTGGTTTTTGACTCTTTACTTCTACAGTTACTAGTTGTGTGACTTTTAACTTCATTTGTCCAGCAAACAGTTCAGAATCAGCATGTAGTACTAATTGCTGGGAGTACATAACTGAAAATAGCCATTGTTCTTGAGTTTGTAGTGTGAGAAATAAGCAAGTTAAGGATTGTTTTCAATACATCGTGGTAAATGCTGAGGCAGAGTCTGTCAGGACAGGCATTGGATTTAGGATAATATCATTGCGATACTAAATCCAGTTTTGGGGGTAGGGGAGAAAAAGACACAAGAGTATGGGACACATTTTCAGTCCTGGAAAATGAGCAGGGATTTACCAAGCAATGGTGGAAGAACAGAGGGTAAACCCCAGTGTGAAAATCCTCAAGATAATAGCCCTGTCAGAATTATAGTTCTTAAAACCTCATAGGTACTCTCTAGGGATAGTGGTAGCAAGAGTAGGCAGGGAGATTAATTATGAGGGTGAGGGATGATCCAACAAAGATATGAGGGTGGCCTAAACTAAGCTATTTACAACAGGCATGGAAAGAAGAACACAGATGTGAGGCTTGGTAGGGAAAAAGAATTAACAGAATTGGAATAGATGCAGGCCAAGGTGAAGAATGAGGAGTAACTAACGAAGTTTAGACTTTTAGTTTGGTTATCAGCTAGCATAGATTCATTAGATACCATTTGAACTTGAATAACATAGTTTTCAGGAAAAAGTCCTTTTTTGCCACAGTAAAATCTGCTTTGGAGAAATAATTTTTGGTGGGCACATTCAGGGAGGCTGATCACTTGTGAGAAAGATTCTAATATTTTTAAAGTGAACCTAGCAAGAACATTCTGATGAGAGAGAATACAGTCAAATCAACACAGCTTATCTCTTTCTTACTGCTGAGTAATGAGCTTTATAAATTGGTTCGAAGAAACTTTTTTATTAGAATTCTGTCTTTGCTTTGATTAAAAGAGGGTCGAATACTTGAAGCATGCCTTCTCTGCCTGACTTTGTGGCTTTAGCATACAGTAAGGATAACCAGATCAAGCAGCAACCAATAAAAATTCCATAAAAAGAAATGTTAATTGAGCCCACAACCTGAGTCTTGTTACAACCTGAGACAAGAATCTTGGGAACTTACAAAGCCTCAGCCTCTGCTCCCAATAAATTCCATAAGATAAGGTAATGAGCATCATTTTTTTTGTGAGTGGATAAGCAGATATTGAATACTCACTGGCAGGAAATGTCGCACCTCATTTAAGCCATTAGACCAAGTCCTCACCATCAGAGTTTATCAATTTATCACTATTGGAGTTTTAAGTGCTTCTATCTATTTTCACAAAACTCCCTTGGTCTTTTGCAGCTCATTAGCAAGCCCATAAGTGCACTGTGCACAAGAGTCAAACTCTTGCTTTTGGACTTACCACCCTTATAACATAACATAGATGGGAGCAAATGGGAGCCCAGCTCTCTGGAAATGAGCTGATCAGAAAGTAGATCATCAGTCAGAGTATCAGACATAAGATTTCTTGTCAAATATAAAGGAACTGAAGGAAGAAGTTTTCAAAATCTCCTTGATGAACTACAGGTCTATGATTATATGAGTTTATTCACATCTGAGTTTAGCCTAGTGCCTGCAATCTGTGCATCTGCTCATAGAAGATGAAAATCCAAATTTTCTTTGTTAACATTAGAAATCAATGAGAGTTTGAATCCTATGATATCTATTGATAGGTGAATGATTCATGGTAGCCAGAAAGATTCAGTTGCAATGGGCTTGTTACATGAATTAATGGGAAAGTCTGGTTTCATTACAATCTTAGGATTCAATGGATCTGACCTGGCATATGAAAGTCATCACAGGCTAACTCTGGAGCACAGGCCACTTACAAGAAGCATTGTCTGCAGATAATGCAGATCTGTTTACAATAGATCAATTCATTTATCTCCCTTCCACGAATTCTTTCCATATTACTTTAATTGTGCCCATGAGCAGAATATCATGGCCAAATAAGGTCATTACTATTTCTCTTTCAATCTTCCTCTTTCTTACACACACACACACACACACACACACACACACACACACACACACACAAATAATTGAGCCCTCAATGTGTTAGTTGGGTACTTGCATGGTTCAGCCTGTGTTCTCAATGACTCTGTAAGATGAGGTAATCAACACTGCTTTTTCTGTAAGTTTACAAGAAGCTGTTGAATACCCACTGACAGAACATGGCACCTCATTTAAGCCATCAGACAATGTCCCACCTTCAAAGCATATAGACATATAAAATGTGTGATTGGAGACAGAGAAAGAGAGAAAAGTATCTTTTCCCATGATTTAATAATGTTAGTTTGACATATTAATAGTCCTCAGGTGTTCAGGTTCCAATTAACTATTTACATAGTCTTTAGATTTAAAAGCTTTGAAATTTAATAATCAGCACAGAGGGATAAATCAAAACAAAAAGAACCTGTCAGCCTCTAGAGCTTCATTCTACATTTTTGGGGGGTGTATTGCTGGGGATTGACCTCAGGGGCACAGTGGAGGTTGTACTTCCAAGCTAAACCCCCCAGGCCTTCTTATTTATTTTTAACATAATTTTATTGGTGCATCGTAATCTCACATCACAATGTAGTTCAGGGTGATAATGGCATGTATGCACACAGCACTTGGTGAGCTTCCCCCATCTCCCTCCTCACTCCTTTCCCTTCCTCATAAGGGCATTGAGATTGGAATTGGTATTCTCATATCTGTTCATACTGCCAATGGAAGTGTGGAAGTGTTTCCTTCATTAATTATCCCTCCCCCACCAACAACTTCCTCCTTATTTTTGTTTGGAAACAGGGTCTTGCTAGGTTGCTGAAGATGGTCTAGAAACTATGATCTTTATGTCTCAGCCTCCTGAACACTGGACTAGAGGTGTGGGCCACTATGCAAGCTTCATTCTCCTTTTGAGTGACAACATGATGAAGGAGGAAAAGTTGTACAACTGGACTGAAAATCTAAAATACTCATGATTTCAACATGCTAATAAAGGCAATCATTTTTTTTCCAGGAAATCCTTGCCTCAGTTAACTGGACAGCTTAGTTTAAAAAAAAAAAAATCAAGGCAGCCGGGCATGGTGGCCCACGCTTGTAATCCCAGCATTTGGGAGGCTGAGAC
Source organism: Graphiurus murinus (assembly GCA_004027655.1). Classification (NCBI taxonomy): domain Eukaryota; kingdom Metazoa; phylum Chordata; class Mammalia; order Rodentia; family Gliridae; genus Graphiurus; species Graphiurus murinus. The sequence continues at coordinate 29,429 of PVLC010012692.1, forward strand.
TGGAGGATCCGGGTTCGTGGCCAGCCTCAGCTACCTAGTGAAGCACTCCGCAACTTAGTGAGACCCTGTTTCAAAATAAAGAATAAAAAAAGTTGGGCTGGGGGTATAGCTCGGAGGTAGAATGCCCCTGAGTTCAATCCCTAGTACTGAAAAAAAAAAAAAAATCAAGGCTTTGAACTATCTGGACATTGTCATAATATTTCACTTTACTGTGGTGATAAAGACATCACTCAACTGGAAGTGTTCCCTATATTTTTAACTAATCCCTCTCAACTCTTATCTACCCAGGGGACACTGAGAATGAGGTATCGGGAGTCATCTAGCAATATCATATGAACACCAGCTGTTGCACAGAGATCTGGAGCTCCATTTCATTTAAAACCACATTTAAAAAGAGAGAATTACTGTTTTGTCACACAAAAGAAAAATTCTGTTGAAATACACCACAAAATTTTAGCTTTGGGTCAAATAACCAAGTGAAAGCCCATTGGGTCTTTTATCCTTTAAGCGTTAAGACTCTTTAGAGAGGTGTTCAGAAAATAAATTACGTGCATTTAGCTCAACTCAGGCAAGCTCGCACCTTGCTGCACTCTAAGTAATAAAATCTTCCCTCTCTCATATTCACAAATCTTAAGAAATGAGTCACTGCATACTCGGCTTCTATGTCCAACACTTGAAACCACATCTTTCTCATTTGAAAGGGAGTGAGGTGTCCAGAGTGACTGATTTTGCAAGTTGGCCTCTGTGATAAATTGTTCCCGTATGTGCTAAGATGGATAATGTATCCCCCTCTCCTGTGAAATACCTATATAAGCAGGTGGATTCAACCAGATGGCCTTAAGCACTACAGATTCTGCATTGTTCTGGACATAATTAAAAGTAGGATAAAGACCTTCCCACTGCCAAGGACATAATCATCACACTTCATCTGATAAAATATTTACTAGGCATGGACTGTGTGTAAGAGCTATACCACGGCAGAGACTTTCCACTCATGGAGTTAGTCTACTCAGAAAATATTTATGAAACACATACCTGTGATGGGTATTGAGCAAGGCAGGGTGACCCAGGTAAATGTGATATTATTAAAAATTGACCTAGGATTCAGCTGGAACTCCATCTGGGCTTGGACTTTTCTTTGATGGGAGACTTTTATTGCTGTTTCAATCTCTTTGCTTTCTATTGGTCTGTTTAGGTTTTCTCCTCCTTTTGGTTAAATCTAGGTAAATTGCAGGTGTTTAGAAATTTGTCAGTTTCTTCTGAGTTTTATAGTTTATTGCAATACAAATTATGGAACCAGCCTTAGGCGTCCATCAACAGATTAGTGAATCATAAAACCATGGTATATACATGTAATAGATTTTTACTAAGCCATAAAAAAGAACAAAATCATGTCATTTACAGGTAAATGGATGGAACATGAGAATATTATGCTAAGTGAGATTAGCCAGTCTCCAAAGAGGAATATATTTATGTTTTCTTTTGTATGTGGAAGCTAGATAGAAATTTGGAAATAAGGATAATGTCAGGTGGAAGAGCAGAGACTTCAGAGGAGTGAAGGAGGGGGTTTAGGGGAGGGAGGAGGGAGAAGGGAGGAAAAAATATAGAGTATAATAGTTGAATAATGCTACTATGTATACAAAATTACTAATTCCAATCTTAAAGAAATGGAGGGAAGGGGAATACAGGGGTTGGTATACGAGGGAAGAACGCCCAGAGTTGTGTGTATATATCTTTCTATCACTCTATACTCCAATATAATAGATAATTATAATTCAAAAATGTATTAAAATAAATAAAATGCTGAAAACCAAAAATGACCTAGATCTTAAAAATTGAAGCTGTTCTGATTCTAATAAATGGAGACCAGAGACAAACTGCTATGAATAAAATTGGTATCTGTCTCTTAATGGGTTCCACTAAGTGTATAGCCCAAGACCACCATGGAGGTTCAGATGTCTGACTTGTGAGATGATCCAGGAAACATGGAAAGAGTGAAGGCAGTCAACAAAGGAGAGTTATTAAGCCGGATACCATACTGGACCACTAGAACTTAATGCTGCAGGGAAACTCAGAGAAATAGTGGAAAATAGGTGATTTAGAACCACCACACCCATGTGGAGAGGAGTCGGGGTATTTATATGCTGGAGAACCATCGGTTGGGGGCAAGGAAATGATGTTTGTTAACTGGCACTGCAAGCCTGCCATGGGTAAAGGAGTCCTTGCTCAGGGAAATTTTTCACTTTTATGCAAAAGAGCACAGAGCTGCAGATATTAGAAGCTGAAATTTGCTGGGTCACTGTGAAATATTAAGGTTCAAGGAATATGAACAGGGTATGAGCAACATCTTCTATAGGGAAATTATTTTATCCTTTTATATCATCTCTTTAGAACTCTTCCTCTATTCTCCTTTTTTCACCTTTGCCTTCTGATCAAACCTGGTTAAAGGTGTCAAGGCAGAAAGATTAACCTGTCTCTTTTCTAATTATTGTTTTCCCTTGAGAAAATTCCTTTCTGGCAATATTCTTTTAAAATTGTATTTAAGATACATTGCCACAAATAATATATTTAACACGTTGCCACAAATAACATGAATATAAAAGACAAAAACTTGTAATAAAATCAGTAGTATGTAAACCAAGCTGTTTTATATAACTGTGAAATAGGCAGGTTATTTAGTTTCTTCCATTTGCATGCATATTACAATGGCATTATTGAAACATACCTGAATATCAGAATACTTCAATAGTCAAAGTTTGATAATATATTTAATTCTATCTTCTGGGATCTGACAGGAACAAAATTTTCTTCAGTTCCCTAACACAAGGGTTTGTCCTTTAGGAACAAGGGATTCTCATAGGAAATCAACTGACATGTATGTAGACTAAATACGACTCTGCAGAGATTTAGAGTTTTATTTGAGCTTTCCTCATTTTAAAATGGTGATATTAAGAAGTAGCCAGTCTTGTAGAAATGGGTTGTCAAATGAACTTTGGTTGAAACAAAGTTTTAGAAATGTCTGATGGGTTTGAATTATAGTTCAAGTTGGGTTTCTTAATTTGCTTTAGTTTGTGCATTTCTATATAAATAAATAAGAGAATAGGGATTATAGCCTTCCATAATCAGGGAAACAAACCAGTCATATAAAAGAAGCTTTAAGGTATTTCTGAGAAATATGAATCTTCTAGTTCATATTCTGAGTGTAGCAAACATCAATATTCTTACTATATCATTTCTCCATTTTATATTTATCTTTAATAATAATCAGAATCAAATTCTATGACTTCTCATCTGACTGCTGAAGATAATGTGGCTCTAGCAAGTAATTTATGACATGGAGTACACTCAGGGTATTGCTTGTTCTCCTGGCCCTGAAGAGACAAAAGCAAAGAAAACACGTTCACTTAGCTCAGTACTAGAATTCTGATCACCCGACTTGGTTTCTATTTAGTCATTCAAGCAGATGTCTTTGAAAGCCTTGCAAAAACCCTGTCTAATGAAGAATAATCTCTGCAAATTGAACAAACATTTCAGAATAGATGATTCTTATAAGGATGTAGACTTTCAGGTGGACTCCTTGATATTTTAAAAAAATCTACCATACCAGGAATTTATCTGCCTTCCCTTTATCAGTCCTAACTCAGGGGAAAAATATGTTATCCATTTTCCTAAAAGGTCTCTCCTGGCTTCTTTATTGTCAAGGTGGTACTTTTCCACAGTGAAAGGCTTTGGAGCATGTCAAGTTATTGTGTATGTCCATTCTCCATGTTAATTAAGTTAATACTTACGGAGAATTAATGGAGCATGAGTTATTCTTATACCTAGTGTGATGTCTCAGAATAATCTAGATAGCCCCAAATATCAGTGCAGATCATGGGCTATAGAATAATATGAGAGAAGACTCGATTCAAATCAACAGGCATTTGCTGGTTGCCTATCTTGCATAAGGCATTGTGTTACATGTAAAGAAGAATTCAAGAGGTAGAAGACAGCCTCTGACTTTGTTCAGTTGAGAATCTCATGAGGAGTTTAAGCATGGAGCTGGAGAGAGCAAGCTGACACATAAAGCATACCTCCTTTTGTAGAATGCACAGACAGCTGAGTTTATTTATTCACAGTTCAAATCAGGTTTCTCATGTCATCTCTTATGAATTGGCAAGATCCTGCACATCCAGCTGCTGTCTACCTATGTGTCTCCACCCACATTTCTCCCACTTCTCACTTCAGTCTGAATGAACTTTGTGTAGTTCTCTGAGCATGGCAGCACTTCTTGGCTACCAGACACTGGTTCTTTTGCCCAGAAAGCTGGGCAAATCAGTCATCTCAACTTCCATACTAGTCTTAAGCTATGCTGGTGGAGCCTATAAAATCTGCCCTTCGCTAATTTGCCCACTCCTGCTTATCTATCATGTGTCAAGCCAAGGTCCTAAATTCTTCAGAAAAGTTCCTTAGCCTCCCAAACTGGATTAAGTTCATCTCTATTCCTTCCTCTAGCACTCTGAATTCCCTCTTTCTTAAAATTTTATCATATTCCATTCATATATCTTTCCAGCCAGCCAGCATTTTATCATAAGGGCTTTTTTTTTTTTTGTACCTGGGAAAAGATTAGTAAATAAACAGGGAAACGATTACTAAATAAAAGAAATAAAGCTTGTATTCTCAATTCTAGTGAGAAGAGGTAGACAATAAATACTGACATAAATTTAAAGTAAAAGGAAATTTAGAAAATTCAGTAGGGAAATGAGATTCAAGGTTAATATCAGAAATGTGGGAGAGCCATTCAGGTGGTTAGAGAATGTATGCCTGCTTTTGCAAAATGCAACTTAGATGTGGCTGTAGAAAATTCAGGCCGACTGGATGATGGATGATGGAGGCCAAGACCTGAGGCATGAGCCAGCTAGAGTAGAACTTGAAAGGGAAGAGTGGTATAGAGGGAAAATAGAGAAGGCAAAAGAGGTTGCATCATGCAGGGCCATGTGGGCTACAGTAAGATTTAATTTCAAGTGCATTGGAGATTCACTCTGAGATTTTGAGAGTAAGATAGAAATATGATTCATTTCTTTAAAATATCATCATAGCTGCTCTATATAAAATGACTGTGATATAGAATAAGGGTGAATTGATCTGGATAAAAGTGATGATATTTATTGGCTTCATTGATTTATGTCTCTATACTATATTTTTGGAAGTAGGTGATGTATACTTTGTATATATGTCTTTATACCTCCATAGCTTAGGATAGTGACATATATGGCTACTTCAAGATGGTCTTGACAATGATGTCATCTCAATAAATCGTGTTCCTTCCTGTTCTCTCTCTACTGCCAAGTCATTGGGTGTTCAATGAATTTGTTCTCACCAAATAATTCTTCTAACCAGCTGGAGGAGGGTACACATACTGAAATATGAACCGCTTAACTGTTTTTTCTTTTTTTTTAAAGCCCATGCTTGTATCTTACACTATTGAAATAATGCAAATATGGTTTCATAAATTAAAATTTACTTTGGAAATAGATTCTCTATATTTCAGTATACATCATTTAAGTTAGCCGTTTGGAGAGAATCTGTCAAATGATAGGTGTAGTTTTTTTTTTTAGGTTTAGATTTTTTTTTGAGGGGGGTATACTTGGGATTGAATTGAGGGGTACTCTACCAAAGGGCTACATTCCTGGCCCCTTTTAATATTTTATTATTATCATTATTATTTTTAATTTTGAGACTGGGTCTTGCTCTATACTGAGGCTGGCCTTAAACTTCTGATCCTTCTACATAAGTCTTCTAAGCAGCTGGGATTACAGGAGCATACTACTGCACTTGGTAAAATCTAGTTTTATCAATGAAACAAAATTCATTGAAAAAAGCTGATACATAGAATAATATACTGATACATAGAAAAATAGTACTTTCATAAATAAAATACTAAGACATACTAAAGTTTTATATTTTGTAATATATATTTTCTTAATAGTTTTGTATATGTAGATTTGATTCAGAAACATCTGTAAAAATTTAATTTATGAAACAAGTAGTGGGCCTTATTAATTAGATGGGCTTACTGGTATCGTTTTGTATCAGATTCATAGGTGTTATGCTCTTGGATTAATTAAAGGAATGAAAATATGAATTATAAATAAGAAACTTAGTTTCTTTTCTTTTTTATAATTTTTTACTGGTACATTGTAATTACTTTCTTTCTCTAATTTTCTGAGACTTGTCTTGATCCTGTGAGCCTCCTACCTCAGCCTCCCAAGTACTGGGATTATAGGTGTGCATCACTGTACCCTGCTGTAATCATTTTCTTTATTTTTTGGAATAGTGAATGAATAAAAATCAGTCCACACAATTAGGATCCTTACTTCCAGAAGTGTCCAACAGAAATATTATACTAGTAATACATGTCACTCAAATTTTCTAACAGTCATATTAAAAAAGTAAAAAGAGACAAATGGAATTAATTCTATATTATGCTTAATTCAACATATCTAAACATTACCAATCAACATATAATCAACATGCAAATTGATAATTTGCATTGTTTTCTTGGTATCAAGTTTTTGAAATCTGCTGTGCATTTTATAACACATATCAGTTTGGACTCACCACATTCCCATTGCTTAATGAAAAAATGTGGCTAGTAGAGACTATATTGAACAGTGACACCTTATTTCTTCATCTTGCATATTCTACCTTGGAAGTGTGTGTGTATATGTGTGTGTATGTGCGTTAAAGTAGGAAAAAATGAAAAAATATGGCCCACAATATATTGGGGTGTTTTCCATCTAAACCCATTCGATGGTTCACATAATGAGCCCTACCCATATTCTTTTTTAGTCTCTAAAACCATGATTTAGTGAAGGTCATTAAAGATCCTTAAGCTAGCTTCACCTAGCAGTTTGCACTGCTTCAATAACTCAAGTGGATCATCATTGGAATAGCATTATAATAATTTGACTGAATTAAAACTAAAATCCATTGGTATATGCTACCTACCTATAATACAATATGTTTTATTTTATCTGATTGTTTCATATATGATTCCTGGAACTCTAGTTCCATAAATTAATATTTACTTTGGGAATAGATTCTGTATTTCATCACTTAAGTAAGCCATTTGGAGAGTTTGTAAAGTAATAGGTATGTGTGTGTGTGTGTGTGTGTGTTTTAAACACATATCTCTTGAAGAGAATTACTGGACCAACTGTCTCCTCAAGTGGAAGAAAAAATATTAAGAAATCCCATCAAGGTGAATATAATTTCCTTTTTTTTATCATGTTATGTATGTATGTATGTATGTGTATATATATGTATATGTCTGTGTCATTTGAATACTAAAAATTCTGTCATTGTCTACCTCAATTGGAGGTCAGTCATTTTTTACTTGGGGCCAAGGGGTAAATATACCTTTGTCTCATTTCTGGACTGGAGATGAAATAGTTCAAATATGTTGCCCTAGGAAATTATTGTTCTTTTAGTCTGTTGGCAAAGTTCCTTAATACCTCTTTCCATCTTTTTCAGATGGAGTTTCTCCCTCACCTGGCTCATTTGGATAGTGATATCTTAGCAGTTTTCAAATGGCACAAAATTACATCATTTTAAGGTTGAATACCCTTTCCTCCACACTGGATATTTTATCAATAAGCTGAAGAGTAAAATTAAAATAAAGACACAGGTAATTGCTTGGTGAAAAATTTCACTTAGAGTTTAGAGAGTTCTATTCTTTGAAAAGCAATAGAAACTTCTGACTACGATGTGTTTCCTTACTTGTCAACATTTAAGACCACTATATTTTCTTCTTAGCAATAAATAAGTATACAAATAATCACAGACACATAATAAGTAACCATTCTGAGCAGCTGTGACATTGAAGGAGCTGTGTATACAGCATATTCTGTTAGCTTCCAGACACTTGAAAGGTGGTAAGTTGCTTGAAAAGCTGTACAGAGTGAGGGCTGGTAAGAGTGTAAATTCACTTCAGCTTTCTGGCAGGGAACATTTCAGTATCTTCACTGAACATGTGTAAATGAGGCTGCCACTGGCTGTGATGTTGGGAGAGGGCTACTGATTGTTAAAGAGATCCTGGTTCTGGCATATTAAAAATGTAGCTCTGCTCACTTATTAGAAAGTACATTGTTCAGAAAAGCCTATATTTTTAACTCAAGAAAGGAAAAGACATGTTTGAAGATTTCATTGCAGGGAAAAGAGAGATAAGAAATTTTATGTGTATTGGATGGTGAGAGAAAAATCCATAAACTTATATGAAATACTGACTATATCTCTGAAGGTTTCACAGGGTCTGTTCTTTTGGAGAAATGAGTCCCATTTTGATGAACTATAAGGTTGCTTTAGAAAATTCTCAAGACCAATAAATATTACCCAGTGAGCAGAAGCTACAAATTAGACATAGATCAGAATTGCCAAGGGCACAGCTGTAGTTCCACTTCTCCAGGAGGGTTATTTTTGCCTTTCCTCTCCTCCATTTCCAATTTACTCAACATCAATCCCTGCTTATTCTCCACCATGAGTTTGAGATATATTCTTTATTTTCATTTTAATCTCCTCCCAATGAATCTGAGATATCTTTACTTGCCCTTTAGATAACCAAAATAACAGCAGTAAGACTTGATTTCCTAGGCGCCAGGCCCTCTCCAGCCATGTCCACCCCTCGATGAGAAGTATATAATATGCAGAAGCTAGAATCATTTTCCTTCCACAGTAGTTTATCCCTTGTTCATGAGCCCGTATCACTGCCTATGCCACGCAACTATGAGTGTCTTAGATCCCGCTCTACAGCTAACCTATACTGTGCCTTCATGGGAATTAAGTTTTTCTTAAGTGGGGTTTCCCTAGAAACAGATCCAAGAGGCACAGATTTAAGTGTAAATAGCTTATTTGGAAAGTAAGCCCAAGGCACACCACTAGGAGATTAGAAAGTGAGCTAGGGAAAGTAGCCACTGTAGACACTAGGACTCAGTCTGGCTGGTGAGCTCTGGGAGACAGCGTGAGAAATACCTCAGAGTTATTCCACCCTGGTAAGGAGAGCTGGGGCATGAAAAGGATACAACTGCATTGATCATTGGGGGAGAACAATTCACAGTAGTGGAATATTAAATCCTTGGTTCGTCCTGCTTGACCCACATGTGAGCTAAATGATCTGTGATAGGGAGAGAGGGTCCTTGGGAAAACATCGCTGATACAGATTGTTGGAAGCCAAAGGACACAAGTATTCATGAGATTTATGAGTGCCAAAAAGATTTAGGCAAACACTGACATCTTTCTCCAGGCAGATACAGCCTTAGACTCAGACACATGTCTTGGTAGACTCCCACCTACCATATAGTCTCAACTGTACAGTGAATGACCTGCATAATAGTGTGCAGTGGCTCTGAGGGAAGCTCCCTCACTAGACCAAACCCTCATTTTAGCTAAGGTCTTCTATCCAGCTAATCCATCATGTTTAATATTCAACTCACAGTTTGATCTTTCTTGTGTGTGATACTGGGGATTGAACCCAGGGGCATTCTGCCTCTGAGCAACACCCCCAGCCCTATGTTTTATTCTTTACTTTGAAACAGGGTCTCACTAAGTTGTGGAGAGCCTCACTAAGTTGCTGAGGCTGGCCGCAAACCTGGATCTTCCGGCCTTGGCCTCCCAAATACTGGGATTACAAGCGTGCACTACCACGACTGGCTGATCATTCCTTTTTAATGAAGGAAAAATAGATCTTCTCTCTGTCATTTTCCCCCCTGAAATGGCTTCTCAAGCTGTAATCATAACTCCTTCCTCCAGAATTAATTCAACATGTTCATCAGATTCATTTGACTATTTGCCTAGCATTAAGTTATTTAATCTTGAGACATTATCCTATAAACAAAACTGTAATTTAGGAAGAACATCAAGGTTGAAGGCAAGGGATTCTGTGTTCTAACCCCAGCTCCACCAGTTGCTAGGATAACTTGTCTAAACACAAGAATCTGAATCTTTGCAGCTTTGGTTTCTTTATCTGTAAGATGCAGATGATGGTATGTGTCATAGAGTTGTTTTAAGGATTAGATAACATACTGCTTATAGCATGTGGTAATTAGTATTTGATAAATGCTAATTATGAATATAATTGCTGTCAATATTAGTATTATTAGTGTCACATTGCTATAAGCAAAGTATATATTCACTAAAGCCAATGACTGTGTATTTTCTTCTTTGGTTTGGTCTCCATATATCACTTTTAAGGCACTTTATATACAATATGCTGTTAATAAACACTGTTTAGAAAGGAGGTGGGCACTTTCTAAATTAAGAGATGTGGAATATTGGTAAGTTAACTCTTAACTATAACTGCAGTTTTGATCCAAGTATTCATTTTCTGAGCATACTTGGGAAAAGAGATGTAGACTGCTTGCTCAGTAGTAACTTGTGTCTAAATTCTAGAGAAAACTTTCTTAACATATCTTAATGACTTTTTGACAACACATATGCTGCAAAATAAGTTTTTATTGCTGTGCCATAAGGCAATGTTTTGTAAGTACTTCACATTTCATAGAGAAATGTGCTATCAAATATTATTCAAATGAAAGTTTTTCATGGTTTATAGAACCAGTTAATATTTGGAACTAGAGAGATCATTGATTTATAGGATTAAATAGACTTTTGTTGGACTCTTAAGTATTAAGTAACATACTAATAGGATGACTTTAAGACAAAGTCAGGCACGAATAAGGATTTTTCATTCACATATAGGCAGAATTTGTATTGACTCGGTGATCATGACATTTATTGGAACCCTGATCTGCAAATTAATAACTGTCCAAAGATGTTGTCATAGCCCAGCTCATAATATTTCCATGTGTCAGTTGCCAACTTCAAGAAGTCTATAAGTAGAACCTGCTTTGATGGAATAATTTCTTAAGGTCATAGTTCCAGGCCACTTCATCAAAAGCGAAACAGAACTGGGAAAATATCAAACATATTAAACTGGCATAACCCATAATATTAAATCATGACCGTCTGCTCTAAAACTCTCAAAGTTTACATGGGGAGGCTCTGTAATCTTTGAAAACCAATACTGCTTTTGTCTTAATTCTAATATATCTTTTAATGGTGGGGGGCATTAAAATAATCAAAGTGTTTGTTTCAGGGTAAATTTGTTTTTGGCTTTTTACTCCAATGTTTATTATTTTCCTTTCCCACTATTTTTATTTTTATGTCAAAGTCAAGTGTAATGTACTTTAGTGAGTATGTCTGTACTTTTTTATGACTGGTGCAACTAGAAGGAGAAGTAGATCTTGGACTCACCCACACAGATTATCCTTAGAACAGATGGTGAGTGGAGAAAGAAGCCCAAACAGTAGGGTTATTCTCACCTCAGACCTGGCACCATGGAAAGTACCAAATGATTACAGGTTATACAGAAGCCCATTCAACACAGTGACTATTACAACTTTCCAATGCTCTTTCTCTCTCTCATTCTCAATGAACACTTTTTTCTTCTGACATAGTGACCTGTTTTCCAACTCTGATAAAACCTGTAGTCTCTCACTTTTGCATCATGAGGCACTGAGTACTTCTTGCTTATAATGTACTTTCTCCCTTTTTCCACCCACCTCTTTTTATCTTTCTAGTTTCAAATCAATAAATTTCTCCACTGGGCTAGGTTTTTCAGCTACCTGGCTGGAGGAAAATCTCAGTTTCATTTTAAAGCCATCAAAATGTGTTTCTTTTGGCACACCATATGTACCTCTCTATATATTTTTATCATTTTTTAAAGTATGGGTCCAATTTCCCAAATCATAAGCTCTTTGAGAGGGCGTGTGGTGCCTTGGACTTGGCAGCTTTTGGCATTAATTTTACACACAAAAGAAACTCAAGGTCTTTGTTAAATGATGGTGCTGAATGATGGATGATGCTCATTCAGGATTTCTTTCTTTGTTCATTTGTTTTGATTCCATCCCGGAGAGCTGGCCAAGGTCCTGCAGAAACAGGAAATCAATAAGACCTGGCTGATTTGACAAGCAATGGGGACACAGGAAAGCAGCAGTATTGACCTGGTCAAATTTAGTGATGGTCTCCAGAAGTGCTCCATATGCTGCTTGGCTGGACCCACATTCTGTGTTTGGATACTAGGACATAGATTTCTAAGGAGGACTTCAAGAGGCTTCAGAATCCTTCTAGGAGTGGGTTGGGGAGGGTGAAAGAAACTGTATGTATCTGCTATAGAGGAATGTGTTTTCCAAGGATGACCACAAAAATATGTCCTATTCTACATGCCCTTCTATAATATAATTCTGTTATTCCCACATGAAAGTGAAATTTAGTTCTCCCTTTGAATTTTAGTAGGTTTATGACTCACTTGTACCAATAGAATAAGATGCAAGCGATGCTTATGACTTTAAGATAGGCCAATTAAGACCATAAACACCTCCCTGTTTTTCTTTTCTTTCTTTTTTTTTTTTTTTCCAAAGTCTCCCTCTCAAAATGCAGCCACCATGCGGTAAGAATCCCAATCCTAAGAAGAAGCCACACCTAGATGTTCTGGCCCATAGTCGGGGCAGAAGGGTCTCCTATTCATCCCAGCCTTGGTATCAGACATGTGACGGCGGAAGCCTCCCAATGATTCTAGCCCCTAAGCACTCAAGGCAACCCCAGCCATTCAAATCTTCCCAACTGAAGCCCTATAGGCAGCAGGGCAGCAAAGAGTCATCACTGCTGTGCCCTTTCCTAATGCAATGAACCCATAAACATATTACAATGGAATGACTTGCTATGCTGCCATGGTAACTAGAACACTACCCAAAATCTGTTCCTGTCATTCTCTGTGCTAAAGCTTTATTTATTTTGTAAATAAAGTTTTACTGAAACACAACTGTACTTATTCATACATGTATATTCTGTGGATATGTTTACAGTATAATTTGTGACAAAAACTGTAACTTATAAGGCACAAAATATTTACTATGTGACTCTTTACAGGAAAAGTTTGTAACTTTACACAGGGGTTCTCAAAGTGTGGTTCTCATACAAGCAGCATCAGCCTCACTTGGGAACTTGCTAAACTTACAAGTACCTTACCCCTACACCA
>PVLC010012693.1:0-43588 GCA_004027655.1 Graphiurus murinus
TACTGGGGATTGAACTCAGGGGCATTCTACCTCCGAGCTACGCCCCCAGCCCTATTTTTTATTCTTTATTTTGAAACCGAGTCTCACTAAGTTGCGGAGTGCCTCACTAGGTAGCTGAGGCTGGCCGCGAACCCGGATCCTCCGGTCTCAGCCTCCCGAATGCTGGGATTACAAGCGTGCGCCACCACGCCCGGCTCGGATAATTTCTTTACTTATAACACTAACTTCAATTCCAAGTGGATCCAATTTAAATGTAAACAAGGAAAGTTCTAGAAAAATTAATGGCTGAGTTTATGGTCCTGGAATAGGGAAGGCCTTTCTAAGGACTCAAAGCCCAGAAGCCACAAAGACTGATATATGTAACTATAAAAAAAAAAAAGTGTGATTGGGGGCAAGAGAGAGGATGCAAAAATATACCATAAACCAGGAGAAAAGAGAAATGACAAATTAAGAAAATATTTATAACTCACGTGGCACAAAAAGGGCCACGCAAATGTTTCATTTTCATAAAGCTTATGCAAATGAAATAGAGAGATGATGAATAGGGAAAAATGGACAAAGAGTATCAGTAGTCAATTACTAAAAAGTGAAAATAAAAGGTAGTAATAAATAAGAAAATATGCTCAGTATTACTCATAAGGAAAGAAACATAAGCTAAACAGCAGCCACAGATGGTTTTAACACTCAGATTATGAGTTTAAAAGTGATGAGGCCCAATTCTGAGAAGTTTCTGGAGAGGCAAACATTATTAGATACTGAGCAGGGGGCAGTGAGCAGTTCATTTCTGGAAGGAAATTAGAAAAATGTATCTAATTTTCAAGGCATATTAATTTTTTGGTGATAATTACTTTGCTAGGAATTTTTCTATATAAATATCCCTATTGATGTTGGTCAAGAGATGTGTACAAGTGTGTTCACTGTGGCATCGTTTGTAATAAGAACAACAAAAAAGTAACCCTTCAAGAAGGAATTAGTTGCATAAAGTGTGGTGTAACTACACAATGGATTACTATGCAGTTATGAAAAAGAATGAAGTATTTTTGTGTGTATATAGAGATAGAGAAAAAAAGTAGAGAAGACTGTGCCTACAGAATCATACCTTTTATATCAATTTTATAGGAAGAAGTAGACAGGCAGACATTCACACCAGTATAGACATAGATAAGTTTTATGATGAAAATAAAACATATCTTAGTCATAGCTACCTTCGATCAAAAATGTCTTAGCCATGACTACCTATAAACAGAGGCACAGAGCTGAGGCTTCTATATCTTGTTTTAAACTTTGCTCTACCACTGGAAGCTTTGAAGTATATAGATAAATTGCCTTCATTTATTAAAATATGAAAATGGGTTAGAGAGTAGGCTGATAGACTTTATTATATTTTCTTCTTTAAACTTTTGTGGTTTAAAAAAAAAGTGAGGAGCCCAGCATATGGGAGGCTGAGACAGAAAGATCGCAAGTTAAAGGCCAGCCTCAGCAACATACTGAGGCCCTCAGCAACTGAGTGAGACTCTGTTTCAAAGTAAAAAAATAAATAAGTAAATAAAATAGGGCTGGGGGCAGCCGTGTGTGGTGGCACATGCTTGTAATCCCAGTACTTGGGAGGCTGAGACAGGAGGGTTGCAGGTTTGTGGCCAGTCTCAGCTACTTAGTGAAACCCATAGCAACTGAGTGAGACCTTGTTTCAAAATAAAGGATTAAAAATAAGGCTGGGAATGTAGCTCAGAGGTAGAATGCCCCTGGGTTCAATCCCTAGTACTGCCAAAAAAAAAAAAAAAAAACCAAATAGGGTTGGGGGTATAGCTTAGAGGTAGAGTGCCCCTGGGTTAATCCAAGAAAAAGAGAGAGAGAGAGGGAGGGAGAGAGAGAGAGAGAGAGAGAGAGAGAGAGAGAGAGAGAGAGAGAGAGAATAGAAGGAGGGATACCAGTATGACAATTTTGACCAAAAAGAAACCTCAAACAGTAGCCTATCAGAAGCTGCTGGGTCCCAGAAGGAGGTATTTCTAGAGCAGGAGTCTTTCCAACGTTTCAGAGATTTCCCCGCTTGCCTTCCATAAGGAAGATCTACCTCCCTCCCCCATCTCAAGGAACCTGGATTCAGCATCAAGAGAGTTAAAATAAATGGAAGGAAATCAGATTTTAAAAAGAATGTCGTTATGATTTGTGCAAGCATTTCCTCTCTATAGATAAAACTGGGTGAGATGACAAAAACAGATACAGGCTTACCTCCTGCCTCTCCTTCCCTTCTGCCGAGTTGAGCCTACTAAGATGGTTTGCACCCATCTGACCTTCTTATGGGCCCGCGCACAGGTGGTCCAACTGTGCATCAGTCACCGAGGATGCCAGGACCTGAGTGATCCTGGCTGGGTCTCCTCTCCCCCATCACCTCCCCAACCCTTCCTGGTGGGGGCCACTGTGTCCCTTCAATGCATGCTGGACACTGAGAGCGGCTCCATGTACCATGTGGGGTGTAAGACATGGTAAAACATTCCTGCACTTACTGGAACTGCTGGATGCTCCCGAGGAGCCGCAACAGTCAGGCAGCCTGGAGAAAGCAGGAAACTTAAGAAACAACTTCAACCAAGAGTTTGAGATAGAAGAGCTGCTGGTTAGTTAACCCAGCCTTCAGCTTCCTTGCCCTCTATTCACACAGCAAGGAGCGTCCCT
This sequence comes from Graphiurus murinus, assembly GCA_004027655.1. Classification (NCBI taxonomy): domain Eukaryota; kingdom Metazoa; phylum Chordata; class Mammalia; order Rodentia; family Gliridae; genus Graphiurus; species Graphiurus murinus. The sequence continues at coordinate 2,671 of PVLC010012693.1, forward strand.
GGGATGCGGATCTGGCAGAGAGATGCAAGCGGAAATCTCTGGGTGAGACTCCCAGAAAAGATTTGTATAAAGTGCAGGTCTGGTTGGCAAGCGCCTCTAAACTTTCATCCCTTCTGCCTTTTTCTTCTTTTAGGGATGTGACTCTGAGACTTCAGGTGGTGTAGCCATTTTTGTTTTAGGGTGGAGTTGTTTTGTCTCCCCCTGCCCTCTGCCCAAACTGAGGATAGAATTCAGGAATGCCCTATCACTAGCTACCTCCCCAGTCCTTTTAATTTTCTCTTTCTCTCTCTCTCTCTCTTTTTTTTTTTTTTTTTTTTTTTTTTTTTTTTTTTTTTTTTTTTTTTTTTTTTTTTTTTTTTTTTTTTTTTTTTTTTTTTTTTTTTTGGTACTGGGGATTAAACACAGAGGCATTCTACCTCCCAGCTACGCCCCAGCCCTTTTTATTTATTATTTTTTAAATTTTGAAACAGGATCTTGCTAAGTTGCTGAGGGTCTTGCAAAGTTGCTGAGGCTGGCCTCAAACCTGTGGTCCTCCTGTTTCAGGCTCCCAAGTACTGGGATTACAGACATGTGCCACCACATCTGTCTGATTTTTTAATTTTGTGACAGGGTCTTGCTAAATTGCCAAAGCTTACTGTGAACCTGTGATCCTCTTGCCTCCTGTTGCTGAGATTTCAGGAGTGTGCCACCCTGCCCCGCTTGGAGTAGCCACCTTACAACTAGTGGCGATGTGCATAAGGGTGAAGCCAACAGGTTATGGAGGACAGGGCAAAGGACAGAAAGAGCCTCCACAGACATCTTCGCACCCCCGCACCATTCCTGATAGCCCACATCAAGGTTTTCATTATGGAAGAAAATCGAACCTCCCATATGTTTAAGCTGCTACCAATTAGACGGTCTGTTTATTTGCAGCCAAAGCCTTTATGAACCACTTCACCTGGTCGTAAGGAAGTAGCTCTGATAGGATGAATGTGCTGTGGTCTTCAGAATCAAATGTTTTTGCTTCAAATTCTGGTACCATAGCTTATCTGCCAGGGTAAATTATACCTAACTTTTCTGGTTCTGTCTCAAAAAGTGAAAAATGGGACCAAGAAAGCTAGTCACACACATTTTAAGGTTTCCATAAAAATAGGAAGTGAAAGCAACAGTATGTAATATGTCCCGGCTCAATAATAACTGATCAATGTTGTGTTGAGAAGGTGGAAGTGAGGTTCAACTGGAGTATATAGAGAACAAGAGGAGGCAGAATGTAATACCAAAGTAAATATGGGAAGACATCATAAAATGCCAACAGAAAGGAGCAATGAGCAAGTCATCTTGCCTCTTGAAATCGACCTGAAATCCAGACTTCTATGGAAACTGCAGGACAAATGGAAGAGACCAAGGAGAATCCTGAAAGAAGGTATCCCTTAGCCCAGGCCTGCAGGCCTTCCAGAGAATTCCCAAAACAAAAAAGAAAATTCTTATTAACATTTCCCTCCTCTCCTTCTTTGTTTTTGTTTTGTTGTGTTTTACTTTTCCCCCTTCCCTTCCTTCCAAAGAGCAAAACTATTTCAAAGCCATATATCGTTTGTTCTGACTCTTAGTGTTCTGACTTGGAGATTGTTCTGACTTGGAGATTGTTTTTTCAAGCTTCTAATCTATTGACCCCGCCCCCCCCCAAAAAAATCTCTGCATTCTCCCCTTCCTTCTCAAAGGGAGAAGTCTTTGTCTATAGCCACTGGGGGTCAAAGAGCCAGGAGCTCTTGGTCCTGCCCTGTGTGTGTTCTTGAATGTTTTCCTAACCTCTCCGAGCTTCAGCTTTCTCATCTGTAGAATGAAAATGAGGAATGAGGTGGGATATGGAGGAATAATAACTAAGATAAGCTCTTGAGTTCATGCTCCTCTATTGCTCCTTCAGTTCTTAGGGCATGGTGGAAATGTTCATGCACATCCATGGGCATCTATCCTGCACTAGGCATTGGTTCAACCACTGCAAATATCTTCATGAATTAAATAGATGGCATCCTCTATCCTGATGAAGGAAATGAACGGTAACTGAGAAAATAGGTCATTTCAGGAAATGAGACGAGTTCTGAATAAGAAAATGCAGCTAGTTAAAGGAATAAAGTGTGCCTGGGGTGAGGGAGTTAACTGAAAAGAAATGAGCTAGGGAAAGCTCCAATGAGGTAGAGCTTTCATGCTTGGCCAAAAAGACAAGCTGACCACTCCACTATCCCTGCAGGGCAGCTGGCCTGATCCTTAGGCTGGGTACTCAGACCCAAGTGTTTCCTAGGGCCTCTTGGTTCCTGACCACGATGGCATCCTAATGCACCCACCGGAACCACTGAGGCAGGTGCAGTGAAGCTAGCAGTGGCCAAAAGAGAGGATGAGGACGCCAATCCAGGGAGTCAGGCAGAAAATAATGTGCTTCTATTTTGACTATTTTTATCTCATCTTTTCCAGATTTTTTTTTTGAGGGAGGGAGTATTCTTTACACGAATGTTGTTGGGAGAATAATGGTAGTCATTTAATAGTGCTTGCTTTGCACTGAGACATTGTTCAGCGAGCTTATGTCTATGCACTCTTAACTTTCATGACAACCCCATAACGTACTTACTGATATTAGCCCACTTTATTGGAGAAACAGAGACAACAGCCTGACATGTCATCTGACCCCCTGTGGGTGGTGGAGATGGAGCAGGGCAGTCTGAAACCATAGTAGTCACTTCTGTTAACTGTGATGTGCACCTTTCATGTATAACATTTGTTCTGTTTGTGTTACTAGGTATTGATCCCAGGGGCAGTCTACCTCCAAGCTATACCCCAGCCCTTTTTACTTTTTGTTTTTGAAACAAGGTCTTGCTAGGTTGCTGAGGCTGCTGGCCTTGAACCGACGATTCTCCTATCTCAGCCTCCTAAGTACTAGGATTACAGGCATGTACCACCATGCCCAGTGTGTTTGTGGTTTGATTGGTGGTTTGAGTTCAACTTTTTACAGATGACTGGTGGTGACAGAAGGTAAAAGGATGGTAGCAATGGTTCAGAAATGTCACTGAACTGTACATTTAGACATGATTGGAGTGGTAAATCTTATGTCATGTATATGACATACCAAATTCAAAAAAAAGGTCAAATAGAGAGAAGGTAAGGAACTGTTTAAAATTCAATGAAATTGCAGAGAAATAACTTTTTTATTTCAAATCAAACTCTTTAAAAGTTAAAAAAAAAAAAACCTATTTTTTTAGAGATGGGGGTCTTGCCATCTTGCCATGTCACCTAGGCTGGTCTCAAACTCCCAACCTCAAGAGATCCTTCTGCCTCAGTCTCCTGAGTAACCAGGATTACAGGAATTTGCCACTGTATCTGACTCACTGGATTTTTTAAGAAGTGAAATAAAAGAGGAGAAAAATTTTCTCACAGGTTAGAGGGAAGGTGGACCTGCAACCTCTTCCTTGTGGTGAAAAACTCCAAAATCCTCTCCCCAGGCACTGGTTAGGTCTATGAGACACAACACCTGGGATCCTCATATTTTTAAGGAGACAAAAGGCTTGTGGATTTATTGGTCCAATAAGCATTTTTCTTGCATAATCCAGGAATGGCCAATCATGACCTGTATTTATATCTTCTTACTTCCTTTCTGAGAGCAGACATTAGTAAGCAATCGCAAATTCTTTCCATGAAGACCAGACACAAATTCAGAATCCTTCTTGACACATCTCTATAACTGTAATATAAGTAAATGGGTGATAGCATAATCAGAACATAATTTGCCATCACTGGGGATGGAGGGCATCTCTCGGGGCTTGCAAGCAAGCACTTGGCATCACATTCAAACTCCAGGTCAGCTCTGGTATCAGCTGTGGCCTGCTGAAGGAGGGTTGAGTGCTGACCACAGGGTTTAGGAGTAAATGGTGGTATACAGCCTTAAAATATTCTAAAGCCAGCCTTATCCATCAGCTTCTAAAGTAAGCTTTAAGTTCTAGGTAAGTGCCATTGAATAAATTAAAATGTAAATAAAAATCAACATAAACCTATTTCTCCCTACACTTTTTGTAAGATTCTATAGCATAGGATTTGGGGAGGAAAAACCCCCATAATCCCTACCCTTCTTTGCTGACCTTTTTCTCAAGTTTGTACTCAGAGGACAGAAGACTCCGTGTGGACCTTTAATCTCCATTGCTACTGAATTCTCTTTCCCTTCCAGTCTGTTCTGAAGGCCACATCCCCTTACCTTTCCTTGCATCTCTCCTCATGCTGACCCTTCTAGAAAGAAGCCCTCCTTCTTTTCCTTCTCTCACACTTCTCTTTTCCTTCTTATTTGTGGCTCTGCAGGTTCCGTGGCTCTCTTCCCTATGTAGAAACATCTCAGGGTAAAGAGGCCTGTGTAGACGCTGACTTGGGTAGGCTTGTGTAGACCTTTGCCCTTTGCCTATTCATAGGCATTTCCTGATCCTTGAGCCTATTGGGCTTGGAACAGGGGTGTGGGTGGAAAAAAGATAGTTCAAGGCCTCTGTTCTTCTCTCCTACTAGTACTTTAAATATATGATCCCATTCACCATCTTACTAATTCTATAAGGTATATATTATTATTCCTATTTTATAAATGAAGAAGTTGGACCTCAAAGAATTTAAGTATCTAGAGCCGGGCATGGTGGCACACGCTTGTAATCCCAGCATTCAGGAGGCTGAGACTGGAGGATCCGGGTTCGCAGCTAGCCTCAGCTACCTAGTGAGGTCCTCCGCAACTTAGTGAGACCCTGTTTCAAAATAAAGAATAAAAAATAGGGCTGGGGGTATAGCTCAGAGGTAGAATGCCCCTGAATTCAATCCCTAGTACCACAAAAAAAAAAAAAAAAGAATTTAAGTATCTAACCAAAGTCACACCGCAAACATGGTGAAGTTCTGCTAGCTTCCTTTGGAAGGCTGTGTTCTTAACCAGATGGCCTCTGGACCCTTCGTGGGATCCTGGCCTGGAGTCCCTCTGTACTGTGGCCTAATTAACTCCTGTGGTCCTTTAAAATCCTCCAACTTAAAGGAATGAAAGTCTAATAATGGAGTTTTGGGCAGTGGAGCATATTTTTACTTTATTTTTTGGATTTAGGGTTGAACCCAGAGGCATTCTACCTCTGAGTTACACCACCAGCCCTATTTTATTTTGAAATAGGGTCTGGCTAAGTTACTAAGGTTCTTGCTAAATCACTAAGGCTTGTCTCAAACCTGTGATCAGCCTGCCTTAGCTCCCAAGTACTGGGATTACAGGCAAGTCCTGCTGTGCCTGGCTTAGAGCAGATATTTGAGGCTACACAACTTATCTTATTCAGGATTTCTCAGCTAAGATAGTGCATGCCAGAGCTCTGCGGGAGGAATTGAAGAACCCCAGCTGTGGAGGACACACAGGCAAGGGACTCAGAATAGCTAAAACAATCTTGAAAAAGAAGAAAGTTGGACGACTCACACTTCCCAACTTCAAAACTAACTTACTCTAAAGCTGTAGTATCAAGAGAGTGTGGTATTGTTATAAGAATTGCCACATAGATTAGTGGACTAGAACTGAGAGTCCAGAAATAACTTCTCTGATTATATAGTCAATGGATTTTTTATAAGTATACCAAAACTATCCAATAGGGGAATAACAACCTTTTCAACAAAAGTTGCTGGAACAAATGAATTTCCTTGTGCAAAAGAATGAAATTGCATCCCTACCTCACACCACATACAAAAGATTGACCCAAAATAGAGCAAAGACCTGAATATAGGACTCAAACTCTAAAACTCTTAGAAGGAAATATAAGAAACTATCAAAGGGGTAAAAGGACAATCCAAAGAATGGGAGAAATTTTTATCCAGAATATATAAGAACTCAATGGTAAATAGATAAATGAATTAATTTAAAATTTAAAAATGAGCAAAGGCTTTGAATAGATACTTCTTCAAAGAAGATAAACAAATGTAATATAATCACTTGAAAAATTCTGAACATCATTAGTCACTAGGTAGCTATAAATCAAAATCACAATGAGATACCACCTTACACTGGGATGGCTATAATTTCAAAAAACATAGAAAAAAGTACTGATAAGGATATGGAAAACTTCAAACCTTTCGTACATTGCTAAAAGAAATGTTTATGATGTAACCACTTTGGAAAACAGTCTAAAAGTTCCTCAAAAGGCTAATTACAGAGTTACTATATATAATTCACCAATTCCACTTCTCGTTGTGTACACTAAAGAAATGAAAACAGGTGTTTAAACAAAAATGTGGACAGAAATGTTTATAGCATTTTTCGTAATAGCCAAAAGAGTGGAAATCCCAATGTACATCAACTAATGAATGGATAAATGTAATGGAGTACATGGAATATTGTGTGCTACATAATATTCATCCATAAAATTATTCAGCCATAAGGAGAAATAAAGTACTGATATATACTACAACATTTAAAAACTTTGAGAACATTATGGTAGGTGAAAGTAGCCTGACACAAAAGGCCACATATTTAATTATTTAATTTATATAAAATGTGCAGAATAGGCAACCTCATATAGACACAACGGAGGTTAGTAGTTGCTAGGGTTTGGGGGCAGGAAGAAATCGGGAACAACTGCTATGAAGTATTGGTTTTCTTTTAGCATGATGAAAATGTTTTAGAATTATATGGTAGTGATGTTTATACAACTCTGTGAATAAGACCACTGAATTATGCATTGTAAAATGGTGAATTTTGTTATATACAAATTACGTCCAAATAAAAAAGGCCAGTTATAAAGATAATTCCTACTCAACATTAAATTTAAAATGTAAAAAATTTAGCAGTGTTTCTTCTTTTATGAAATGTATGCCTTCTGCACAAGAGAAAATCAATATTGAGATCACACCCAATGCCTAAACCAGCAATAGCAAAGAGTGCTAGGAAATTTGAGAAACATTGTTTCCAAGGAACTCAATTGTCTCATAATTCCCCCAGAAACAGACCCTGGGACCACATTTGTTGGAGTAAATGGAGTCTATTTGGGAAGTGAAGGAAGTGGCAGCAGGAGAACAGGAAAATGAGTCAGGGAAGGGAAGGCAGCCAATTGAGTAGAGTGTGCATTACCAAGCGAGTTGCCTCTGAGGGCAACGGGATCAGCTGAGGAACTCTGGGAGGCAGGGGGAAAGGCATTTCAGAGTTACCCTCTCCCCCAGGGGTGAGAAAATGTGTATTTATACTGCAACTCTGGCCTTGCTAGTTGAGGAGTAGCTCCTCCAGCAAAGGGAGGCCAGTACGGGTTGGTGGGAGCCGGGCAGACTTGAATTGAAATGGAAAGACCCAAAGAGACATGGGTAGGGCCCTGACAGATGATACCTACTAAAGACAACTCCCTAGAGATGCTTGCAGATCAGGGGTTCAGAGATAAAAAGACCTGGATTAGAGTTTTAGCTTCACCACTTGGAGCAAATTGCTTGACTTTCTAAGATTTGTTTCTTTTTCTTTTCTTTTTAAGAAAAAATTTGTTTTAACTTGGGAGGATGAGACACAGCTTCAAAACCAGCCTCAGCAGCTTAGCAAGACTCTGTTTAAAAAAAAAAAAAAAGGCTAGAGGTATAGCTCAGAAGTAGAAAGTCCTGCATTCAATCCTCAGTACCACCAAAAATTTTTTTAAAATTTTACTTTATTTGTATTAGTGCATTATAATTATGCATAATAGCATAATGGTGGGATTCATTCTGGCATATTCATACTTGCACATAATTTGGGTTTATATATTTATTTTATTTATTTATTTTTATATGCAAAATATGAGAGGGAGAGGGTACATGTCAAAGAATGAGTGGCCTAAGAATACTGGAGCTTACATCAAGTGTCAGATAGAGGAGCTTTGTGGAGGACTGAGCCCTTAACCTGTGAAAGTTGAACAAATTCTGGGTTCCTCAGAATCAGAAATACATTGCAGGCTCTGAGTGCAGTGATGCATGCCTGTAATCCCAGTACTTGGAAGGCTGAGGCAGGAGGATTGCAGTTTTGCAGTTTATAGATTAGCCTTGGCAATTTAGCAACACCTTCAGCAACCTAGTGAAACCCTGTTTCAAAAAGGGGGGGGGGGTATCTCTGAAGTAGAATGTCCCTACATGCATCCCCAGTACCAACCAAAAAAAAAAAAAGAGAGAGAGAGAAGAAAAAGGCATATATTTCAGGAACATACACATTAAAGCTTATAATGTCTTCTTGGAGAACTTACCCCTGTATCATATGCAATGGCCCTCTTTATCCCTCATAGTTTTCTTTGTTTTCAAGTCTGATTTTTCTGAAATGAATATAGCTGCTCTGAGATTATTTTGATTCATGTTAGCTTGATCTTTCTCCATTTTTTTTTTTACTTTTATTCTATCTGTGCCTTTAAATTGAAATTGGGGTTCTTATTGACCACATATAATTAGTTGAGCCTAACTTTTTTATTTACTGAGATTATCTGACTTTTAATTTTGTATTTACACTAATGGAATTTAAAGTGATGATTGGTATAGTTGAGCTAATATCTACCACATTTGTAACTTTACTCTTTTTCTGCTTTCTCTGGTCTTTGAGCATTTTATATCATTCTAGCTTCTCTCTTGTCTTAGCATGTTAATTATACTTTAAAGAATATGTTTACTATCTGGATATGGTGGTGTATACCTGCAGTACCACCTATCAGGGAGACCGAAGTAGGAAGATAACTTGAGTTCAGGAGTTCTGTGTCAGTCTGGGCAACATACTGAGACCCCATTACAAAAGGGAAAAAAAAGGACACACACATTGAATCCCCATTTTTCTACCTTAGCAGGAATCGGACCATCTTCTTTATCTCATCTGTATCATCCTAGAACCCTAGCACTTATTCAGGCTAATCAGATCAACTTTTAAATCCCCTCCTGGGAGGAGCTACAGAATCTGGTCAGTCCACCAACAGGTCTCCCTTTCCAGCCCTTGCTGTTTGTATTACTGTGGTGACTGCATTAGACAGTGTCACCACCAAAAAGACATGGCACTCTCAGCCCAAGGTGTTTTGTTGTTGTTGTTGTTTTGGGTTTGTTGTTGTTTTGCGGTACTGGGTATTCAACCCAGGGGCATTCTACCCCAGCCCTATTTTTTATTCTTTATTTTGAAACAGGGTCTCATTAAGTTGCAGAGAGCCTCACTAAGTAGCTGAGGCTGGCCGCAAATCTGTGATCCTTCTGTCTCAGCCTTCCAAGTACTGGAATTACAAGCATGTGCCACCATGCCTGGCTAGCCCAAAGTATTTTTGCCTGCTACTTCCATAATGCCAATTCCAATTCAGGCTGTAATAGAATTGAGGAGGAGGGTGGCATTACCTTAGTGCCCCACTCATCTGTGTGTACTTCACCTTCCAGCTCCTGAGGTTAAACATGTCCCAGTGTCCCAAAGTGAATCCAATGTCCCAAAGGGAATCCATCATGCTGGAATGATAAGTCTACAGGGGCTTCTACAAACTGGAATCCCCTTTCTTTAGGGTGAATTATCTAATTTCAGCCTCCTTACCCCTGAGCAGGCCTCCCTCAGGAACACCTCAGTTTATCAGATCTTTAAAATGGAAGGGCACCAATGCTAGGTCTACAGGAGCTACCCACTTGCTGTCCAGAGACGAGTTCTGTATTCCAAAGGGTATAGAAAGAGATGACATTGAGCTGGGCATGGTGGCGCATGCTTGTAATCCCAGGAATAGGAGGCTGAGACCGGAGGATCCTAGTTCGCAGCCAGCCTCAGCTACTTAGTGAGGCTCTCCACAACTTAGTGAGACCGTGTTTCAAAATAAAGAATAAAAAATAAGACTGGGGGTGTAGCCTGGAGGTACAACGCCCCGGGGTTCAATCTCCAGTACCACAAAAAAAAAAAAAAAAAAAAAAAAAGAAGAAGAAGAAAAGAAAGAGATAACGTTGTTAAGGCACCTGTGAGTCTTCAGAGAACTCCCCTGAAGCTGGGGCCACTTTGCTTGCATTTGTGTAAAGCCAGAAGGAGTAGGAATTTACATCCAGCATCTCCCCACAGAAGTGGCCCTTTGCCAATGTAGGAAACTCAGTTCCCTTGTCTCCTGGTAGACAGCTGTGGAATGTGATTAATCCTCCAAATTTCCTCGGTAGGACCAGGGTGAAACAAACCCATCTTCTTGTTTAGTTTCTTTCCTTGTTCCGCTTTCTTCAAAGCCTTACCCCTTCCTCATCACCCTCTTCACAGAATGTCTTCCTGCAGAACGTATAACACCGGCCAAAATGGTCAGATGGTAAATGCCTACTGAGACTTCCATTCTCATAGACAACTCAATCTACTCCAAAGTGATTGGTTCCTCCAAGTAGAACAGTCAGCACCATTTAAATGGGAGATGCTTATACAAATAAGTAAAATTTTCTGTCTCCCAACAAAACTCTAGGCTATTGGTCCTTTCCAATATTTTTACATAATATTTTTCTTGTGAATATTCTTTAGAGGCCTGAACATGGCTAGGCCCACAGTCACCAAATAATTCTTTTGATTGGTCAGTCTATTCAAGGAAACTGGCTTGAATATTTACCCTAAAGTCAAAGGCTTTCTGACTCCTTTCTCAGCCTCTTTTTATTACCCAGTGCCTTCATTCAGGACATTCTCTCCCTTCTTGCCACAGTCTAGTCATGGGAAGTGATTAAACCAGTGAGTATCTGAATTGCACAGTTCCTGTGTGTCTTCTCTCAGTGGGAGATGGGGAGGCAAGGGTCAGGGGACATGATGAAGCAGGCCTGTATTCCCAATACTTGGGAGGCTGAGACAGGAGGATCACAGGTTTGAGGCCAACCTTGGCAACTTAGTGAGACCTTAAAATAAAAAATTTTAGAAAGGGCTGGGTATGTAGCTCAATGGTAGGATACCCCTGTATTCAGTCCCCAGTACCACCAAAAAAAGTAAGAAAAAGAAGAAAGGAGGAAGGAAGGAAGGAAGGAAGGAAGGAAGGAAGGAAGGAAGGAAGGAAGGAAGGAGCCCAGCTTGGTGGTACACGCCTGTAATACAAGTACTCGAGGATTGCAAGTTCAAGAACAGCTTCAGCAAAGTAGTAAGACTCTCATCAACCTAGAAGGACCCTGCTTCAAAATAAAAAAAGATAAAATCTGGGTAGGGGTGTAGCTTAGAGGTAGACTGTCCCTGGGTTCAATCCCCAGTAACACACCATAAACAGAAGAAGGAGGAGGAAGAGGAGAAGGAGGATGAGGAGGAGGAGAAGAAGAAAAGAAAGCTGAGTGTTGCTCAAGGTATTTCAGAACTTAGGTGTGAGGAGAATTTTGGAGCGCATGGGTCCTTGGAGCTACTCTCTGGCATCTATCCCTGGTAAATGGAAGTTGACTGTGGGCTTTTTCTTACTTAAAGTTTGTAGATTAACCATAGTGGAAGGGGCACAGACCTCCAGCTCTCCTCATTTCTGTCCCCATTTCATCTGGTGCAGATAAAAGCTCAGCCCACAGATGGCCAGGGTAAATCTATCAGGCTTGGTGGTCAAGGCATCAAGTTCAGCAGAAGACAGGCTTAGTTCAAACCCTGCCTCCAACTTGCTAGCTGTGTAGCCTTGAAAAAATCCCTTAACCTTTTTGTGGCTTCACTGCCCTGGACAGAAAGTGAAGGTGATGACCCTGACCTCCAAGAGCTGTTCTAAAGGACAGAAATGAGATCAGACATATACAACAGCCGGCACCAAGTAAAACCTGAGAAATATAAATCAGTTTCTTTCTTCCTAAACTGCAAGGTTCATTAAATGATGCTAGGTTTATATGAGGCACTCATCTGCTTTTCTGGCTCAGAAACTGAGCCCCCATCCAACTAACTCCCCAGAATAACATCTTGGAACATTAAAATTAGAAGGCACTCTTCACACCACCTTGTTCAGCCCACCCATTTTGCAGATGATGAAATGAAGGCCTGGGGCATTCAGGGCCTTGTTCAAAGCCTGCTGTTTCTCCTTTATTGCTCCTTGCCCTACATCTCGCTAATTATCACCTTTTTGAAGTCCATGTTTACACAACCTGGCTAACATTTAACTACTTGCACCTCCAGTATTATTTTATAAGTGAAGCCACATGGTATTATTTCAGATCTTGTATTTCAGATTTTGCTCTTCCAAAAGGACAGTGCTGTGGATTACTCAAGCTCCCCACAGATGTCATATTGGTACTTGGTCACTAGATACAGGTCTCAGATACTTCCTTCCTGAGAGAAGGCCATTCTGTCTGGACGCCTGTGTGCTCTGGCAGAAATGCATCCTGCTAAGGTTGGAGAAGAGACTCTGAAAGGCTGGAATCCCATACCCTGTTGAGCTAGACCTCTCTCTGGCTCAGTCCTAAGGGTCTGCTAGAGCCCCAGAGTTGGATGTCCTAGTGCGGATGTCTCGGGCAGCATGCAGAACTTCCACTCCAGCTGCTTCTCATGCCTGTGTGGGAGGGCCACCAACGCCCTGGGGAACAAAAATTATGAAAACAGCCAATCAGAACCGGGAGAGAGCTGTCCTCACAGTGTCAAATGCACCACAAAGAAGAGGATGGACAGGAAGGAAGATGTCTCAGAGTCTGTCAGGGCCTAGCATTCTGTGATGCCTCTCTGCAAGGGGCAACCCCAGCATCTGGGATAACCTTGGGAGGGGATTTTAAAACCAGAATGTTGGCAGGCAGGCAGGGAGAGACATCTGAATCTGGTTGGGGTGGGGACAGAGGACAGGTTTTAAAAATTCCCCAGTGATTCTGATGAGCTGCCGCACCCTCTAGGGTTATCAGATTTATCACCCTCTCCAAAAAAACCCCACACAGGATACCTAGTTAAATATGAGTTTCAGATAACAATGAATGCATTTTAGTATGAGTATGTCCTCTGTGATACTGGGGGCATACTTATACTGAAAAAAGAAAAAAAATGTTATTTATCTGAAATTCAAATTTCACAGGGCATCATGTATTTTATCTGGCAATTCTCCCTCCCTCAAATAGGAAAGTGACATTTTAAAATATCATTCTAAAATAAAAACATACACTCACTGTCAAAAATGTAGAGAAGTATGAAAAATAAAAATTAAAAACAGCCATAATTTTTCCACCAGTCTTAACATTTGAGTTGTTAATCAGTGTTAACATTTTGGTCTATTCCTTGTCAGTCTGTGTGTGTATGAGAAAGAGAGATTTATTGTGAATCATATATTTATTTATAAAATGTGGATTATACCAAACATACAGCTTTATATTATGATGTTCATCTGTAACATTATATATAAGAAAATGTTATATATAAAATGAAATATATAACATAAAAACATATAATGCTCTCTCTCTCTATATATATACGTACATGTATATATATATATATATACATATTTTTTGGGGGGGGTTACTGGTGGTTGAACCCAGGGGCATTTTACCTCTGAGCTATACCCCCAGCCTTTATTATTATTATTAGTAGTAGTAGCAGTAGTAGTAGTAGTAATAGTAGTAGCAGTAGAGATGGAACCCAGGGGCATTCTATCTCTGAGCTACACCCCTGATCCTATTAAATTTATATATTTTTATTTTGAAATAGTATCTCACTAAGCTGCTGAGGATGATTTCCTACAGGTGATCCTCCTGGGATTACAGACATGCACCACCACACCCAACTAATTATTGTTACTTTGAAATAGGGTCTTGCTAAGTTGTTAAGGATCTCCCTAAGTTGTTGAGGCTGTCCTCTAACCTGTGATCCTCCTGTCTCAGCCTCCCAAGTACTGGATCACAAGTATGCACCACTATGCCCGGCACAATGTTGTGTATTTTCTTGTGTCTTTAATATCCTTCATGTACAGGTCTTTTTAATGGTGAAAATGCTCACTCTTATTTGAGCTCAGGCATGTAGGGGTGTGAGAAAAAGGGATCCTCTCAGACACCTCCATGTTTGCAGATGGCGATTAGCTATAGGATGCTTGCTACAGCAAACACTCGGCACCATGCCAGGCCAGAGGAGTGGTTCACAAAACATGTGTTGATTAAGTGAATAAATGAAAGAATGAACCCTGTTAGGCCTGGGAGCCGCCCAGCCCAAACACAGTGCCCACTTTTCCATTGTACTGGTTCTTGCTGAACAGAGGACAAGTTGCTTGGATTACATCAAGGAGTTGATAATGTAGCATTCTGGCCTCTGGTGTGGAACATAGGCAAAGTCTAGATTTTACTTTAAATTTCATAAATACTCAGCTTCCATTTGGTGCCAGGCCCCACTGTAGGTATTGTGGGCACAGAAATGAACAGGATAGATGAACTGAGAAATTATATACACATGAAATTACATTTATGTGCAATGACGGTAATAATAGGTGATGGTAGATAATGACAGATAATACAGGAGTAAATAAATACAATAATTTTATATAGTGATGAATAAGAACTGAAACCATCACAGCTTACTGTCCCTGCTAACATGACTATACTACACTACAAAATTCTAGCCCTAAAAAGACAAAGTTGCGAGTAATGGCATTGTTTGTCTCGGGAACTGAAAAATCCATTTACCTGAAACGGACTCTTCAAGTCTTTCTCAACCAACTGGCCGGCGCTCTTCAAGATCCCCTGAGCTCTCGCTGTGCTCAATATTACATCACAAACTCTGCAATTCTGAGCAGTGTCCACACCGGAAGAGTCACTTTAACCTCGACCCCCAAGCCCTTATCAATATGCTGCTGTTGACCTCCCTGTTCTAAGATGCTTCGAGGACTCCATCAAAGTGGTTCCACTTACTGCACTAAGCGATGAACTTGACTTACACAATCATCAGGTTATCTCGGTGGCCTGCATGGGATTCAGCAGTCAATATGAGATTCATGGAGTAAAAGGAGAGCCATTCAATCCGCAGTGATGGTGATGGGGCTGGTGGTGGTAGTCCTTTCAATTGAATGGAAGCCTCTCAAAAGTGGTAACATTTGAGCTGAGACCTTGCCATATCCTGGGGGCAAACATTTCCTGGCACTGGGAATAACAAAAGAAGGAAAGGTGAGAGAGAAGCAAAGAAAGTCAGAAAGGAGACAGAGGAGGCAAATGACAGATTTGCAGTTCATTTCAGTCCAATATAAGGAATTTGGATTTTATGCCAAGGTTTAAACCCAGCACGGTGGCACACACTTGTAATCCCAGTGCTCAGGAGGCTGAGACAGGAAGATGACAGGTTTGAAGCCAGCCCCAGTAACTTAGAAATACCCTAGCAACCCAGAGAGACTCTGTTTAAAATTTTAAAATAATAGAGTTAGAGGTATAGCTCAAATGTAGAATGTCCCTGGTTTTGATCCTCAATACCAAATAAAATAAAATGACTAGAATATTTAAGCAGGGAAGTGACATCTATTCATCCACCCCTCCATCCAGTCAAGTAACATTAATTGAGACCCATCTCTTGCCTGGCATTTGTGGGTATGAGCTTTATCTGGAAATTTAGCATTTTAGAGGAAAGAGAAACACAAACAGCCAGCATGCAGAACCAGAAGAACAATCCCTAACATCACAGGAAGTGTGGAAAGGAAAGAATGAATGACCCCACACCACAACTGGCAGGACTGGCCCCTCCCTGTCATGGTTCTGGCTTCCACATCTCCAGGGTTTCACATAGGTGTCCTTAGCCTGGCTCATCTTGGGGTCCACAGGCATGACAGCAAGCCCAGGCTGTGGGCTCCCCAGAGCAGCCTTCCCATTATGTTTATGTAAGTGTCTCAGCACCAAGAACAGTACTGGTTGGCATAGGGTAGGTGCTCAGTAAGTATTGGAAAGATGGCCTACTTTTTATGTATTTATGCTCCAACCAGTTCCAAAACATGTTGAAGTTGTGTACAGAGCTACACACACTATTAAAACACACATAACAGTGATGAACTCAGATCAAGGGAATGTGAAGATAAGGAAGTAAGATAAGCTCCAAAATTTAAGTTAGTGGTTAAGAATGAGGAATAGTTTTGAGTTAAGGTGAATTACAAAAAGTCTTCTAGCAGCTAATGAAAAGAGCAAAGGCCACTTTCTAGATTCACAGGGAAAAAATACAGAGGAGGAGGAGGAGGCGGAGGAGGAGCTATTTCTTGAAAACCCCCAAGGAAGCATCATCCAGGCACATCTGACTGTAATCCCATCAAGGCGACTGCGAGGGAGAAGGAGGATGAGATGGAGTGCACCATTCTGACTTGCTGGTGACTGCAGTATAGAATGGTAGTGGGACTGAGTGGATGTTAGAGCATGGTGGAGGCAGGTGCATGTGTGCCCCTTACACACCTTTGGAAAGGTGACTTGAAATGCATGAAGCAGCATTAGGCCCTCCTGAAGCAAGATGAGGGACGTGGGAGAGATTATTGTGTGTGTGTTGGGGTTGAGTCTTCATGAAGTGCTATAGTAAACACTTCATATTTTAAGTCTGTGAAGAAAGCATCTCCTGGCAGGCTGGCTTACAAAATGTGTGCAGTCAGTGGTGGGGTCATCCAGGGCCTGTCTGCAGCTCCATCAGGTGCCCCATTTCCTAGCTCTACAACGGCGCCGTAAAACCCTGCTCCTGACTGACGGCTGACATACGAGGTGATAGGCAAGGAAATGGTTTCCTCTGGCTGCATGCGTGTGTGTCCCAATTTACAGCCCCTCTGGAAGCAGCCAGGGCAGACGACGCCACTGCTGTTGCATCATTTGGACTCCCAATTGCAAAAGAAAATCGTGGTGGATTCCACAGACAAAAGTAACATCTCTTTTACATTACTGTTATTATTGAATCATTTTGAGCAACATTTTAATTCCCTGGATTTTCTACCCAGATATGTGTATGCAGGCATACCTGCTATGCTCTCATGAGGTCAAACACTTCAGGAGAGAGTTTCATCTCTCGCCAAGTGCATTGTCTTGCTGGATGCTGACATTACTCATTGATGGGAAATTGGAGACCCAGAGAAGGTTCAGTGACTTCTCTCCACGGCACACAAGATTGCTCCTAAATCCCTATATTTTTTAACTCCATAGCTCTTTGCCTGAGATGATGTTGAGGTTAAACTTAGTGCCTGGCACTATCCGCAGGAGCCCAGTTCCCACCACCTCTTAACTTCCGCATTTCCACTAAACCGATACTCTTAGATTGAGGAATAAAAGTGCAGCTGCTCTACCTGCTATTGTCACTTTGCCCCAGGTATCTGCTTTTCCACAAGTCCCAAGAGAAGATGTTCTGTGTTCTTCATAAAACATCTCAGAGCTGGGCATTGTGGTGCATGCTTGTAATCCCAGTACTTGGGAGGCTGAAACAGGAGGATCACAGGTTTGTGGTCAACCTCAGCAACATGTGAGGTTCTCTGCAACTTAGCGAAACCCTGTTGCAAAATTTAAAAAAATAATAAAATAAAATAGGGCTAGGAGTGTAGCTCAGAGGTAAAATGTCCCTGAGTTCAATCCTCAGTACCACCAATAAATAAAATAAAACAAAATATCCCAGAAACCAACCAGGATTGTGGAAGTTTATAGAGTCTTGGATCTACAAGGTTGGCAATAGAATCACCTCTGCTTCCTAACTCAGGCGTGCCACTGACTCTGTGGCCCTACATCTGTCGCCATGTCTCTCTTGTCCATACAGCATTACGACACAGAAGCATTTTGTAAGTGCTCATATAGGAACTGACAGATGAGGCGAAATGTCAAATAGGATGGAGCTCTGAGTATCCACAAGAAGAACAGAAACAGAAGATGGAAGTGTAGGTGATGCCATGGCTGCACATTCTGTGAAAAATATGAGGCAGGGAAGAAACCCACAAATTCTCAGACAATAAGATCAAGGAAATAAAGTCTTTGGATGACATTGGGATAGTGGTAGAATTTATTAGCACACCTAAAGTGCTGGATTTGCACTGATTTCAACTTAGACTGGGAAGTCAACACCATGTACTGCTTGATCTATACAATCACTTAATTTAAAAATTATTTCCAGGTTTCAGATACATTCTGACTTCGTATTATATGCAGACTTGTTCTCGGTGCTGTGCTCTAAGTGTCTACCAATGCTGACCCTAAAGATTATTCAAACACCTTCTGAAGGTCCACCTGATGAATAAACAGCTACAGCTTAGGAAAGGTTGCCTGGTGCTGCAAAAGATTATGGAAGAAATATTTATAGCCTTTTTTTTTGGCGGGGGTACTGTGGATTGAACCCAGGTATATTCTACCTCCAAGCTATGCTCTCAGCCCTTTTTATTTTTCATTTTGAAACAGGGTCTCTCTAAGTTACTGAGAGTCTCACTAAGTTGCTGAGGCTGACTTCAAACCTATGATCCTCCCATCTCAGCCTTCTCAGTACTGGGATGACAGACATGTGCCACTATGACCAGCTTATACCCATTTTTTTTTTTAATGACAGGAAAATACAAATATCTAAAGGAGATAGAAGGAAGAGGAAGTAAATGCAATTATTCAACATTCCAAGTTTTAAGAAAAGAAACTAAGAAATTGTCAAAGGATTACAGCATCAAGGGTTGGAACAAAAAAAGGTTTTACCTTCTAGTAACCAGAATCCTCTATACTAGTTGATTGGGTTACTCTCTGACATCTGTCTACATACAGACTCTGATCCTTATGTCTCTTTTCAGCCAGAAAGCTCCCCAACTATGATTACCTCCAATATATGAGCTCATTTCTCTGCACTTACTCCCAAATGGTCGACATCGATTTGCAATGTTAATGAAGTAAGTATCCAACTATCCTTGTTCATGAGCTATTACCTCGGTATTGATTGTAGCTTTAATTGACAATTACTTGAATGAGTGGGGCTATACTGAGCTTTTATTAATTTTCCATTGTGATGCTCATTACTAAAATTCACTGCAATTGTGTAACAGTGTAAACTCCCCACTGTGGCTAACTGAAGTGAAAAATTCCACTGGTCATTTCCCAAAAGTATTTATCCTAGAAATTTTTTTTTAAAAAATCGGTTGTTAAATTTGTTATCAAGATCGTAAGTCTAGAGCCGGGCGTGGTGGCGCACGCTTGTAATCCCAGCATTCAGGAGGCTGAGACTGGAGGATCTGGGTTCGAGGCCAGCCTCAGCTACCTAGTGAGGCATTCCACAATTTAGTGAGACCCAGTTTCAAAATAAAGAATAAAAAATAGGGCTGGGGGTATAGTTCGGAGGTAGAATGCCCCTGAGTTCAATCCCCAGTACCAAAAAAAAAAAAAAAAAAAAATCGTAAGTCTTGATTGGTGCTGTGAAAATCAATAGAATTTACTAAATTATTTTTCCTTCACTGATATTTCACAGGACATGTACTTCCCAGAGACTTCTTTTTCCCTTTCCTGTCTAGAGAAACAGTGAACTCCATGCTACTGTTAAATTATATCCATCCCTTTCTCTTTTGTTGGGTTAATTTTAATTAGGGGTGGTGAAGGGACAGGGAGAAGAAGAGATTTAAATGGCTTTAGGATTTTTCATTTCCTTTAGCTAAGCCCTGTAAATATACATATATTTGCCTCTCTCATCAACATAACCTCTGGTCTTAGACCTTCTTCAAATAATAAGCAAGATATAAAAGAAATATTAAATCTCTATTGGAAATGAAAGTCAGAGCCTCATCACAGAAGGGCTTTTAGGAAAAGAGACTTGCTCACCCAACCCAGGAGCTCCCAGGAGCGCACTGATACATCACTTCCCTCTCTCATCGGAACCACAGAAATCAGAAACTCTGGGCCTCCGACCTCACCAGCCTCACACCGGCCTCCCTCTATCAGTCTGCTATGCCCCTGTCTCTGACCATGATGGGCTTGTAAGCATGCAAGTTAGGCTGAATTACTTGGAAAATGGGAGAATGTAATTACAGGGGCCATTCCCTCTGATCTATGACTGGGATGGGCTGAGTTCAGGGCATATGATGGGAGAAGGTAATTGAAAATGTGACTTTTGATGTCTGGATTGGCAGAGCAGTGGCTCTAATAGGATCTACAGCGGATCAGCACTGGAGTTAAGCTGCTGGGGTGGAGGCGCTCCTGTGGTCTTCTGAGAGAACAACTGGTGTAGCAGAAAGAGAGAAGTTCACACTTATCCATTCAGGAATTGTTTAGTCCTTGGTCTTTCTTGCTGCTCCAGAAGCATAACTGGTAAATGTCCACACACAAAAAATTCAGAGAGAACATTGATTGAGACCCAACTAGTTCAACTTTTGATTAATCATACTGGTTTTGTTTTTGTTTTGTTGACATTACAAACACTCATGGGAAGTCAATGATAAGGAAACTAGCTCCGATGAGAATTGATTTCTAGAAAGAAGAAAAACAATAACAAGACCCAGTTTAAGGCACAACCTTGTATAAAAGGCTGTTTCCTGGAACCACAGTTCTCCTGGCTTAATGTCTCTGGAACTCATTGTAAAATGGGAGGACTGACTCATACAACCTCTGGGGGGCTTTCTGTGCTCTAGAGTGCTGTGGTTAGCTGGGCATAGTGACCCAGGCCTGTAATCCCACTCAGGAGATTGAGACAGGAAGATCACACATTCTCAGCCAGCCTCCGCAACTTAGTGAGGCCCTCTGCATCTTAGTCAGACTCTGTTTCAAAATAAAATAAAATAAGGCTGGGTAGCATGCCCATGGTAGCATGCCCATGGGTTCAACTCTCAGTACTACATAGTAGTAATAATAATAATATTAATAATGATAATAAATGCTGCAATTTTTTTGTCTTGAGATATTGGATTGCATGACAGTAAAAGAGTGGAAATAGTACTTCCCAGGGAGGTTAGAGCATGACTTTGAGTTTTCTTTCTCTGCCAGCTCTGTGGTCTTCACCTTACTGGGCCTTACTTTCCTCCTCTGTCCTATGAGGTGCCCTTGAGCCAGGTAACGAACAGAGCACTTCCACTTCTCAGCTTCTTCAACCACGTGTCCATGTGCTGGCTAGAGTACCCAGTTATTTACTTACACTGATCTAGATGTTGAAGTAAAGGTTATTTTGCAGATGTAGTTAACATCTATAATCAGTTTGACTTTAAGTAAAGGAGATAGATTAAGCTCAAAAACATGGGCAGGACTTGTCCAGCTAGTTGGAAATTATTAAGAGCAAAAGCAAAAGTGAGATTTCTAGAGAAGGAATAAATATATATATATATATATATATATATATATATATATATATATATATATATATATGCCTCAGACCACAGCCTTAATTTCCTACTAGTTTCCTGCTTGTCTGCCTGTCCTACAGATTTTGAACCTGCCAGCCCCCATGATTGTGTGAGCCAATATCTTATTCTTTATGTACATATGTACCCTATTGCTTCTGCTTCTCTGGAGAACCTTGACTAACAGCTCTTCAGGTGACATGGTAAAACTGTGGCCATAAAGGAAGATGCATTTCTTCTACTTGCTAAGGTAACAGTAGCCATAGAAACATTATAAAGTACAGGTTACTTCAGCGGCCATCAATCAGCCCCAAAACATTTTTTCTAGGGCCTGCATAGTTTTCTTGTTTTCAATATTTAAAAATTTGAAGTTATTGTTTTAAATATGAATTTATAATTCTCTTACATAAATGGAGATCTAGCCAGCTGAGGTCTATAATCCTGCAAGGAAATAATCAGGTTATTTACATCCTCAAATTGGGTTACCTGTCACCCTAGGGTACTCACAGGATTTCCAAGAAATAGCAATTTCCAGATACTCAATTTCCATATGTTCTCGCTTCTAAAGTTGATCTGCTGGCAACCTGCTTGTTTCCTGAGCCTCACAGTTGTCCTGTATTTTTCCCCAGCTTGTCTTTACAATCGCTTTCTTTCCAGTTTACAAAATGTGGCAGATATGAAGATCTGCTGCTCAGCTACCCCTTTGGCAGAGGACTTGCTGCCTGCCACCAGTTGAATGCTGACCCCTCCAAAGATGTCCACCTGGAATCTCAGAACATTACCTTAATGGACTAAGGGTCTTCGCAGATGTAATTAAGGGTTTTGAGATGAGATCATCCTGGCTTATGATGGGCTCTACATCCAGTGAATAGCAACCTTATAAGAGACCAAGAAGGAGAAAATAGACTAGGAGACACAGAGGAAGGCCATATGAAGACAGAGGGAGGCAGAGATGGGAGTCATGCATCTCGCAGTGAGGAAATCAAGGACTTCTAGGAGCCTCCAGAATCTGAGAAAAGTCTGGAACTGATTCTCTCTCAGCACTCTCAGAAGGAGCCAACCTGGATGACCTGACATCCAGAACCATGAGGGCACACATTGCTGTTAAGTTACAAGTGAGTAGAAATTGATTAAGACAGCTCTACAAAACCTATACACCAGACAGCCAGATCAGCAGACAGAGAACAAAGATCAGCTGCTTCCAGGTCTGTCTTGGCTGCAGGATGCCACCTGCCTGAGGCCACATCGTTCCTGAGACAACCCACACCTAGTGGCTGAGTGTGTGTGGGGTACAGTGTGGGAATACAAAGACCTGTCACCACAACAACTCTATGGGCATGCTTGCTTCAGAGCTGCCTGCAGATTGGCCAAATCTATAATATCTTCCTCACATAAGCCTGTTTCCTTCCCTTTCTATTCACAGATTTGGGCCCCTAGTAAATACTTTCCCCCACATTCTGCTTCCCAAGAATGCAATCTGCAATGCAAAGGAAATGCACCCCCTTGGCCCACCTCCAATGTTACTAGGGTGCATTACCTCAGGGTACCACAACTTTCTGGGTTGACAATGAAACAGTTCAAAATATTTATGTTGATGGAACAAAATGGTTCCTATTCCCATTTATTTCTTTTCATAAACCAGTCTTTTTGTTTGTTTGTTTGTTTGTTTTGCAGTACTGGGGATTGAACTCAGGGGCATTCTACCTCCAAGCTACACCCCCAGCCCTATTTTTAATTCTTTATTTTGAAACAGAGTCTCATTAAGTTGTGGAGTGCCTCACTAGGTAGCTGAGGCTGGCCTCAAACCGGGATCCTCTGGTCTCAGCCTCCCAAATGCTGGGATTACAAGTGTGCGCCACCACGCCCAGCTCATAAACCAGTCTTTTTAGCCTTTACATCTATAAACACCCAAAATAGAAACAGTTGTAATCCCAGTACTTAGGAGGCTGAGATGGGAGGATCACAGATTCGCAGTCAGCCTCAGCCACTTAGGGAGGCCTTCTGCAACTTAGTGAGACCCTGTTTCAAAATAAAAAAATAATATAGGGCTTGGGAGGTGTAGCTCAGAGATAGAATGCTTCTGGGTTCAATCCCCAGTACCACACAATCACACACACACACACACACACACACACACACACACACACGGAATAGAATTGGTGCTGAACTCCATCTGATTTTAGTATAACAGCCATCCACGCGTACATGAAATAATTGGAAAAAATGAAACCCTAGCCATCTTATGCAGGTACATATTTTAAATCAAATTATAATTTTATGTCTAATTATTATTCATGAAAATATTAAAAATATATTTAGGTTGTTTTGATCAATTTTTCTAGAAGATAAATTTTGTGAACACCTATGGCCTTATGGTCACAGGAAATAAAATTTCAATTTGTATTTTTATTTATGTTCCTAAGAAGTCTCATAGGGCAGTGAGAAAACACTTGTAAAACAAACATATATTATAATAAAATTTCGTGAGGTAACATAAAATATGAGCTCATGGAGAAGAAGTAAAATTCCTGTGTCAAATAAAAGCATGTTTGTGATTTTTTTAATGGTTGATGGTGCCATCAAATTACTAACGGCTTTAAATTTTATTAGAGTGATATAAAATTTATTTTAAAATACTACCATATACTTTATACCTCTAGTTACCTTTTATAAATCACTATTAAGCTTTTGATTACAAATTTAGGTGTTAACCCAAAAATCTGGTAAGAGGTACATGGTTTATCAAAACAAAATTTAGGCCAGGTATGATGGTGTATACCTGTAATCCAGTACTTGGAGGCTGAGACAGGAGGATCACAGATGTGAGGCTAGCTTCAGAAACTTAGTGAGATCCTGTTTCAAAATAAAAGGGCTGGGGATATAGTTCAGAGGTAGAATGTCCATGGATTTGAAAAAAAGAAAAGAAAATAGGAGGTTCATGAGAAAAAGTTCAATGACCACTGATGTGCTTGCCTGCTGGTCCTGCAAACTTTAGCTAAACAAATGAATAATTCTATGTCAATCCTGATTTCAGTTCCTAGGATCATTATCTTCCCCAGAACTCTACATCATGCCTGAAAAACAGAGATGGGGTAGCTTTCCTCTAATTCCCACCACAGCTCTTTATAGGCAAGGACCATAGGAGAGGGCTCTAGCGGCAAGGGAGCGACTGGCTCACAAATTCCCCCAACGGAATTTAAGAGAAGCTGCTTCTTCCCCACAGTCCCCCATGCTACCTTCCTTTCCCTCTCCATTAGGAGTGGAGGAGAAGGAGATATCTCAGGAGGATTATGAAGCACACCATGGCTGCTCCCTCCAAAATGATACTAAAAACTACAAGAATGACGGGCACTTACTGAGTTCATACAATGTCCCAGGCTGGGGGAGGGGAAAATTATCTCAACAGCTGGCATCAGAAGTCTCCATGGGAAGGGAATTGTGTGTGTGTGTGTGGGGGGGGGTCCCTTGATCAACAGTGTTGAGGACTTTTTAAAATTCTCAACAGAGAATGAGTGAGGAAAGCAAGAAAATTTGGGGTGGGGATTATGATACTAATAGCCAACACCTATGTGCTAGATACTGTTTCAACTACTCTGCATACAAAAATCCATTAAACCCTTGTCTCAGTTAACATTCTCAGTGCTATAATCCAAAACTATTGGCCACAACCTAGAAGAAGGAGGATTTATTTACACACAGCTTTTGGAGATTCCGGGTTCGGTCCACGTGAGGCCGAGAGAGGGAGAGAGCACGTGGGCCATGCTCCTCAGGTCACCTAGGCCTGAAGCAGAGACAGCCAACAAGCAAGGGGACACACCCCCAAGGACCCAGCCTCTCCATCCACACCCCGCCGACCTAAGTTTCCATCCAGATGTAATGGCTTTATCTACTGGTGAGACTGCAACCCTCATGACTTAGCTATATCAACTCTGAGCTCTTCAGGGAACATCCTTTTGAATGTTACTCATACTTACTCTATTCTTAGTCCCATCTTAAAGATGGAAAGACTGAGGAAGAGAGTGATTAAGCTATGCATGTCAGTGCTAGAAAGTGGTGAAGCATCACTTGGCTCCAAAATCTAATGCTTTGATTTACTATGCTGTATCTATGCTCTTAACCACTGTGTTATGCTATATCAAGAGTTTTAAAATAAAAAGGCAGTAATTAAACCAATGTTGTGCCTTTTCATCATAGACTAAGGAAACCGAATAGAGACCAAAAATATACCCATATAGAGAAAATTAGCATATGATAATTAGGCATTTCAAATCCATAGCAAAAATGAAAATAAATTTCTACTTCACACCTAACTCAAAATATATTCCATATGGATCGAATGTATGTATATATATAAATGTATCAAAAATTTTAGGCACTAGGAGAAAATATTGGGATATTTTTATAATTTTGGCATTTTCTTCCAGGCAGATAAAGCCTGGGGTTGGTTGGTTGGTTTATTTATTTATTTATTTATTTATTTATTTATTTATTTATTTATTTATGTATGTATTTGCAGTACTGGGGATTGAACTCAGGGGCATTCTACCTCCAAGCTACACCCCCAGCCCTATTTTTTATTCTTTATTTTGAAACCGAGTCTCACAAGTTGCAGAATGCCTCACTAGGTAGCTGAGGCTGGCCGCGAACCCGGATCCTCCGGTCTCAGCCTCCCGAATGCTGGGATTACAAGCGTGCGCCACCACACCCGGCTCAAGCCTGGGGTTTAAAAGAAATAATTTGTACCTTTAACTGCATAAATATAAAAATTTTGTATATGAAAAAAGTTAATTCAAGTTATAAGACAATATTCTGAAAAAATTCTCAAATATATAATAAAGAAACGGAATCCATCATATAAAAAAAAAGCCTACAAATAAGCAAAAAAAAGTCTAAACTACAAATTAGAATAAGGAATGAAAATGTGCAATCCACAGAAAAATAAATAAAAATGAACAATGAACATATAAGTAGATATATAGTTACACCTAAAGCCCAAAATATACAAATTAAAAATTAGAGGATATCATATTTAGCCAAGCATGGTGGTGCACACTTGTAATCCCAGCATTCGGGAGGCTGAGACCAGAGGATCTGGGTTCGAGGCCAGCCTCAGCTACCTAGTGAGGCACTCCACAGCTTAGCGAGACCCGGTTTCAAAATAAAGAATAAAAAATAGGGCTGGGGGTGTAGCTCAGAGGTAGAATGCCCCTGAGTTCAATCCCCAGTACCACAAAAAAAAAAAAAAAGAAAGACAAATTAGAGGATATCATATTTAAAGAAAAAGTTAGCAAATATTAAAATGTTTGAAATGAGCCGGGCATGGTGGCACACGCTTGTAATCCCAGCATTTGGGAGGCTGAGACCGGAGGATCCGGGTTAGCAACCAGCCTCAGCTACCTAGTGAGGCCCTCCGCAACTTAGTGAGACTCAGTTTCAAAATAAAGAATAAAAAATAGGGCTGGGGGTATAGCTCGGAGGTAGAATGCCCCTGAGTTCAATCCCCAGTATCGCAATAAATAAATAAATAAATAAATAAATAAATAAATAAATAAATAAAATGTTTGAAATGTGTCAGGTGAGAAAATCCTTCAGGCACTGTTGGCATATTGGTAATAGTGTAAATGTTAAGCTTTTGGGGGAAAGAACATTGGCAGTAGCTAATTCAACCATCAATGCATATCCCCTTTGTCCCACAATTATAGAGCAGGGGAGACTCTCATGTTTCCAATATTTGAGAACCTAGAGAGAGTCCACATTTCCCTCCTGGGTCAATTCTGCATCTCTGCCTGGTATGCAGGATCCTCCATAAACTGGGGTCACCTACACATCCAGTGCTACTTCCCAATAGCCAGGCATCCCAAGCCTGGCAGGTCCCAAATGGCACCCACCACACCTCTGCTCAAGTGGTTGCATCTTCTGGAAGAAGCCCCCTTCTTCCTTCCCCTTTATCCCCACCTGCTTCAAGGCTCAGGCTCAAATTCCATCTCCTGGTTCTTAGCACAGTCCTCGATTCCAAGTAAGGGCTCAGTAAATGCAAACTTATGTTACATTAGTATTATTAACACTTTCACATCTAATTTCAGGTGGCTCCTTAATTCTACTGGGTATGCTTTCTTTACAGTTAGGTTTATTAAACACACGCACAAAAAATGTTTTGGGTTTACTATGTAAAGGTAGCATAGGTCACAGGGTTTTAACATCAGAAGGACTGGGGTTAGATCTCATCTGCCTTTTCTATCTGCACTTTGAGTTATTTCACCTGTAAGCACTGGGCCATAATACACACTACATCCATTGTTACTATAACAATTATGACCAGTTACTTGCTCTCTATTATCATGCTTGCCCAATCCCATCCTTGCCAAAAGACAATAAAACCTATGGAAGGTATTCAACTAATTCTTCTTTCAAGTTGATTAAGTGGAGTCCAAATTGTCACGTGTTCTATTAAATACACTGCAAATGACATTTTGTGCATGCATGTGTGTATGTTTTCATTAATTAATTAATTCATTCATTCTTCTACGAAGAATTCCTCTTTGTTTGCTTTTAAGTGGGCTAGTAACTATTCTAGCCAAAGAATCAATCTTGACCCAGTTGCTAGGATACTATGTCTCTGGAGCAGAAGTTGAGAATCAATTTCCCTGTGCTTTAAAGAACATGTATTTAAGTAAATCACTTCCTCAGAAATATTGATTCATTCCAAAAGCATTTAAATAATATGGAAAACAAGAGGATTTTTGTGTGGAAGCTGTATCTTGACAGTGAAGTAGATGTGCACTTAAGAAAAATATATTTACACAGATAATCTACATCTTGTTCAATAGAGAAAATAGACTTTAATGTAGTAATAGGACTATTTACGTAATGAATCCTCATGGGCCACTGCATAAATAATGATTCCTGAATCGCATGAATGTTTTTATGTTAAAACTGGCTCTGAACTTTCCTAAGAATTTGGTCTTGTGATTACATCAAAGCCTGAATTTATATTAGCAAATGAAGCATTGTGAAGACATGGAGACATTTTCTAAAGGGAACACCATAACCAGAAGCACATTTTCTTAAAAGATGTGTTTTGAAAATGCTTAGCATCTTAATGGCCTCAATGTCTTGCAAAGGACCCTATTGGTCAGCAACTGGCTTCACAGGCATTCTCGGACATCAGCAAGCCCTGCTCCAGGAGGGATGGCAGCCAGCCTGTGAAATGTTTCTGCAAGAACTTTTGGCTGCCTTAACCGCCTAAAGCAAATGTTTGTTTGCTGCAGTACGCGAATCAAATGCTTTTGTGTGAAAACACTTGCTAGAGAAACAAATGTTTGTTTTGGTAATCGACATTTGGACTGTTGGAACATTCCCACTTAAGATATTGGTTTGAGAACTATACATTTAATTTGGAAAGCACCAGTTAGGATCAAGTGCCAGGTAGGACACAAATTGGGGCTGGAAGGTAATGAGGTTGAAATTGGACCCAAATTTTTCACTTCCTCTTGTCAGAACTGACTAGGGAAATGGTGCCTGGTTTTACATGTTGCTGTATAATGTCACAGAGCAACAGTATAAAAGAAAAGAGTGATTTACTTTCTTCTGGAAGCGTATGGCTTATAAATTATCAAAGATAACAGCAAGAGTATATTTATCTAGTATTAATATTTAAATGCCATTTTCCTATTGAATGTACCACATGCTCCATGTTAATCTTTTAGATTAGACTTAGTACAAATCGATGTTTCCTAAATGGAAGATTTCTTCTTACAGTTCACTTTTGATTATCCATGCTAACTGGCAGGAGGAAAGGTACAGATACTCTAAAACAGCAGGAGAGGCAGAAATAAGCTTTGGCTTCTGAGAGCATTAAATTTTTTAGTAGCAGAAAGAAACTAATTACATTTTAAGAGAGAGATATTTAGAAGTGGGCTTGGGTGGTTAGAGGGTCATTTATATAGTAAATATATTATATTTGGTCATAGATAATCCATAAATAGAAAGCCAAGTTATACTATACTGAGCTCAAGACTGAAGGCTAGAACAAAAACATTTTTTTAATTAAAACTCTTTTTTTCTGTACATTTCAAACTGTATTTTCGCTTTCAATGAAAGCCAAGAGTATATGTAAATGCATTTGATTTTTTACCATTACATTTGAGTTTTCCATTTTTGTGAAAGTAAACTGCAAGATCCAGATTTGTCTGAAAATTTATGAGCTGAAACCTGAAATCAAATCACCATGTACTTAATAATACAATGAAGTTGTGATCCAAATTCTTTACTGTTGGCCTTAGTCCTATTTGATCTTTAGCATATATATATGCTAAAGCACACACACACACACATATATATATATACATGTGCATATATATGTGTGTGAATGTATATATATATTCATATACACACATTCAGTATATATATTGAAATATAAAAGTAAGCCAGTTTCATTTTGGAATAGCCAAATGGAAGAATTATTCATTAGAACTTCAAGAAGCATGACTTTGTATCCTAAATCTACCCATTACTACCAGTTTTCATTTGTAAGTTTCATGAGAAAGAAAAGTGGTAAAATGCATGTTATATTTGAAGTACTTTGAGCTCCCCACAACTTAATAATTCAGAGTATTACAGTAAATTTCCATTTATTCAAAATCCAAACTACCAGAAAGCTAAAATAATGAGAATTTTTTTGTGCAATTTACAAAATGGTAATGTCCCTGGAGCATTACAAGATTCTAAATTCTTTTGAACAGTCAGAGAAAGATTAAATTTTGTTCCACATAATTCTGTGGTAAGAATATTTGACAGAGTTCTAATTCTTTGAAGATAGTAATTAATACATGTGTACCCTATGGTGATTCTTCTTCTTATCCTCGATATAGAAATAATATCTTTGCATTTCCAAGATGCTTCAGCTTTTTAGTTCTAGCCTAATCAGACCCTAGAATGTATGGCACATCATACATTTTACAAAGTTTGATAATGGATCACATGTAGTCCTACTTTATTAGCTACCAAAGACTCAATGTGGCTGCAAATAAAAGAAACCCACTTGAGCAGGTTAAAGAAAAGATAACATGTAGTACATGAAACTAGGCTCGCACAGAAACCAAGCCTATACTTAGGCGCACACTGGAACCAAGGGTGGGAGGTTTAGGGGACCCTGGTAATCTATGTTTCTTCTCTGCCTCTCATACTTACCACTCTGAGTATATCTGCCTTATTTTCTTCTTAATCTGAAAACTAATTTCTCTCCTGTTTTCTCCATTAGGTAGAAAGTTGGACTCTTCATGGTAACATGCATCCTATATTATAGAGTCAGACATTAGAAAGACACCAGCTCTCTTTTGGCCCTTCTAGAATAGTGAGAGAGGGCAAGATTGCCTTTGCTGGAGTCAGAATATACTTCCATCACCTCCATTCCTCAATACATTGATCTAGAGAAGAAGGGAAGAACCAGAGCCTAGGTAAATCAATGATCATCATGGGTAGAGAAAGTGCACTTATCAGAGAAGAGGACGTGGTGTGAGCTGGGAGAGCTACACCAACAGTTCTCAAACTTTTTGGTCTCAGAATTCCTTACAATCTAAAAAATAATTGGGGCTTCCAAGTAGCATTTGCATTTTTTTTTTTTTTTTTTTTTTTTTTTTTTTTTTGCGGTTCTGGGGATTGAACTCAGGGGCATTCTACCTCCAAGCTATACCCCCAGCCCTATTTTTTTACTTTATTTTGAAACCGGGTCTCACTAAGTTGAGGAGTGCCTCACTAGATAGCTGAGGTTGGCCGCGAACCCGGATCCTCTGGTCTCAGCCTCCCGAATGCTGGGATTACAAGTGTGCGCCACCACGCCCGGCTAGCATTTGCATTTTATAGGTCACGGCTATCACCATTTGCCATATTAGAAACTAAAACTGATAAAGTTAAAAACTTTAATTTGTAGCCGGGCGTGGTGGCGCACACTTGTAATCCCAGCGTTTGGGAGACTGAGACTAGAGAATCTGGGTTTGCAGCCAGCCTCAGCTGCTTAGTGAGGCCCTCCACAACTTAGTGAGACCCTGTTTCAAAATAAAGACTAAAAAAATAGTGCTGGGGGTGT
The DNA here is from genome assembly GCA_004027655.1 of Graphiurus murinus. Lineage (NCBI taxonomy): Eukaryota > Metazoa > Chordata > Mammalia > Rodentia > Gliridae > Graphiurus > Graphiurus murinus. The sequence goes on from PVLC010012693.1 coordinate 33,856, forward strand.
AGTTCGGAGGTAGAATGCCGCCATGTTCCATCCCCAGTACCACACACACACACACACACACACACACACACACAAAACAAAAAAAACAACAACAACAAAACCAACTTTAATTTGTAATTCATTAAAAAATAACAAACCAAGCCAGGTGTGGTGGCACAAGCTTGTAATTCCGGTACTTTGGAGGCTAAGATAGGAGGATCGTAGGTTCGAGGACAGCCTTAGCAAGTAGTGATGCTCTCATCAACCTAGTAAGACCCTGTTTCAAAATAAAAATAGGGCTGGGGGTGTAGCTCAGAGGTAAACTGTATGTTAATAGTGATAATTTTTTTAAGTTAAAATTAAACTAAAATGGCTATTTTTCAACATAAAAATTAGTGAAAAGGTAGCATTGTTTTACATTTTTTGAAAATCTCTAATATCTGCTTGATTAAAAAAAATCTAGATTTTCACAATCTGCTTTTGTACTTAATCTCTTATGATATATAGAAAAGTGACCTTATGCAGATACATATTTGGAAAAGGAAGGAGTATTTTAGTATACTTTCCACACAATCATGGATGATGTTTTTTAATACTACACTAAAACCTGACAAGTGATAGCTGTGAGGTAGAATGTGAAACCGCGTCAATGAGCATCTTGTACTCGGTCACGACAGTATCGGTTGGTTCATCTTGCACTTTTACTCATGCACAATTTTGTAATATCATGTACTAGCTATTTGGAAAATACGTGTAGCCTGAGCTATATAGGTTTTCCAAATGTTGATAACATTTCATTATTCTTTATTAAAAATCGCATTTTCTACTATCATTACCAATTCATCAGAAGAGTTTTTAACTATCGAGAAGCTGTCCCATTCATGGCAACAGATACAAGTTTTCCAAAGTTCTAATTTTCTCCAGAAAGCTTAAGTTTTAGCATTGGCAACAAGTACTGTCAATTTTCTGTCTTATATTGACAGCCTGACCTGGTTCATTACAAAAAAAAAAAAAAAAAAAAAAACCTGCCCAAAACACAAGTCTACTACGTAAGCGTTATTTATCTGTCAGTTGATCTTTCAAGGAACACACACACACACACACACACACACACACACACACACACACACACACACACAAAACTAAAACAAGAAAAGGAGGCTAGTTGAGCTCACAACTCATGCAACCATTTGAATGCTTTGCCTTGAGATGGTTGTAGTACTTTGGTACACAGAAGTGCTTTATACATAATTCCTGCTTTATTATATGTAACATTAAAAAATATATAACATAGGGTCAATGTTTCATAAAATTAATAATTATTAACTGCTCCATCAAGGACATTAAATGAAACTGTCATGAATGTAATGACTGTTAGTATAGCTGGTGTTCCTGCCAACAGTGGCTTCACCTGTTAGCCTCTATACTGTCAGTGCAAATGTCAATATAGTGAAGAAGGAAGATATCATTTTAGTGTTATTAAGATATTAGTATTGTTTTCTCATAATGTCAAAATAATATCAGATGGAACCCACCACCACCCCTGCTGGGTATATCTGTGGACTTCTCTTTCATGTACACTGTTACATACACTTGCTACACATATATTCACATTAGCTCAAACCAGCAAGCAATTGAATCTTATTATTTTGTTGTAATTTCTCCTCCTCCTCTTCCTCTTCCTCCTCCTCCTCCTCCTTTTTCCCTTCCCCCCCTCCTCCCTTCCTTCCTTCCTTTTCTTTTTGCTGTGCTAGAGATAAAACTCAGGGCCTTGCTTATGTTAGGCAAGTGCACTACCACTGAACTATACCCCTATCTCTTTTTATTTTTATTTTGAGGTGGATCTCACTAAGTTGTCCAGGCTAGCTTCAAACTCGTGATCTTGCTGCTATGCACTCCTGAGTAGCTGGGGTTACAGGCCTACATCACCATACCCAGATTTACAATCTTTTGTGACAAAAAGAAAATGTACATCATATTAAATGGCAAAATATCAGATTTAAAAATTATAAACAGCCGGGTGTGCTGGTGCATGCTTGTAATCCCAGTATTTGGGAGGCTAAGACCAGAGGATCAGGATTCATGGCCAGCCTCAGCTACTTAATGAGGCCCTCCACAACTTAGTGAGACCCTGATTCAAAATAAAGAATACAAAAATAGGAATGGAGATGCAGCTCAGAGGTAGAATGCCCCTGGGTTTAACCACCAGTACCAGAAATATATATATATAAATATATATATATTTAAATATATATATATATTACTGGTACTGGTGGTTTTATATATATATAAAATAACTTTTTAGTAATCAGTTCTAGAGAGAATTTAAAAATTCAGACTAGTAAAATTGCGAAAGAACCTCAAAGATGATGGAGTAACACATAGCATCCAGTGGAAGAATATTTAGAACAGTAAATGCTGTGGTTTCTGTTTGATGGATTTCTTTGCAGTAACTGAGATGGCCATGCAATGAGCCATGTGGTATGGCAATTCTCCAAATCATGTAAAATTAAAAATGCAAGGAAATCCTTGATGCTTAAACTACCACAAATAGGCTTGTGAGTTAAAGTAATAGCAATAAAAACAATAACACAAAACTTGAATTTACTGACTCACATATCTTGGGCTGCAGAAAGAAGGGTTTAATTCAGACTTAATCTTGAGTGAATTCTATTTTACTTAGAAATCTTAAGTGAACTATTGAAATCTCGAGTGAATTCTATCATACCTAAGGCCTATTTTCACATATGCAAAGTGGGAGTAATAATCCATACCTCACTGTATTATTGTATTACATGAGCTAATATATTTAAAGTGTTGAAATGTACCTGGCACATAGTAGGTATTTAAAAAGCATTATTCCTATAAAAGTTTTAGGAGGCAATAATATAGCGGAGAAACCTTGTTGTTTTTCCAACAAAATAGCCTTTATTACATACCTTAAGTGAACCATTAAAAGAAAAGAGTTACAATTCAAATAAACAATAAAGATGATCAATGGAATAAATTTAAAACACTCAGTTAATCTAAAAGAAGGCAGAAATAGATGAAAAAGAGGAACTACGAATTGGTGGGACAAAAAAAAATAGTAAGATGATCAAATTAAGTCTAATCTTATCACCAATCATATGATACATAAATGATCTGGGCAACCCAATTAAAAAACAGAGATTTCAGACTGGATTAAAAAACAAGACTTTAACTATGCAATGCCTATAAGAACCCTGTTTTAATTATAAAGAACAAATGGAGTAAAATGTAAAAGGATGAAACAAAATTGACCATGGGAACACAAATCAAAAGAAAGTTGTGGAAGTTCTGTCAATATCAGATGAAGTATATGTCAGAGAAAAGAATAGTGCCAGGGAGAAAGAAGGTGATTTCACAAGAATACAGAGATCAGTTCATCCAGGGAACACAAACATCCTTAACATTTATGAAACAAATAATAGATTTTCAAAATACATGAAGTAAAAACTGATAGAACCGCAAGAATAAATAAATAAATCCACAATTATAATCAAGGATTTCAATACCCCTTTCTCAATAACTGAATAAGTAGATAAGAATCAGTAAGTTTAGAGAATTGAACAACCTACTATCTGAACTTAACTGACATTTATAGAACACTTTTCAATAGCAAAATAGACATTCAAGTGAACATGAAATATTTATATAGAGAGAGTACATTCTGAGCCATAAAATATCCGAACACATTTGAAAGAATTTAAACCATAAAAAGTATGCTTTCTGACATAATGGTATTAAATTAGAAATCAGCCAGAGAAAAATCTTTAGAAAATCTCCAAATGTTTAGAAATTAAATAATATTCTCCTGAATAACTTAGAAAGATGGAATAAAAGGGAAATAAGAAAGCATTTTAGACTGAATAAAAATGAAAACACAGCATATCTAAATTTCATAGGATGTTGCTAAAGCTGTATTTGGAGGGGAATTAATGTCCTAAATGTCAAATGTAGATAGGAAGAGTGGTCTCAAGTCAGTGAATTCAAGTTCTCCCTTAAGGAATTAGACAATAAAGAGCCTTTGAAACCCAAAGTAAGCCGGGCGTGGTGGCGCACGCTTGTAATCCCAGCATTTGGGAGGCTGAGACTGGAGGGTCTGGGTTCACCACCAGCCTCAGCTACCTAGTGAGGCACTCCGCAACTTAGTGAGACCCTGTTTCAAAATAAAGAATAAAAAATAGGGCTGGGAGTGTAGCTTGGAGGTAGAATGCCCCTGAGTTCAATCCACAGTACTGAAAAAAAAAATTAAAAAAAAAAAGAAACCCAAAGTAAGCAGAAGGAAAATAACAGAGGTCAAATAGAAGTCAGTGAACTCGAAAACAAACTATAAAAGAAATAATTAAAATTTCAAACCTCCAGTTTCATCAGGAAAAATAAGAAAAAAATTTACCGAGATCAGGAATGAGTGAGGCAACACTACTATATTATCTACAAATATTAAAAAATAGTAAAAGATTACAATGTTATGCCAATACATTTGAAACCCTAGATGAAATATATAAATGTGTTCCATGATACAAACTACCAGAGTTCTGATCCTGCACCATAGGTTCCCCAAAATAAGCAATATGGTCCTTGGGGAATACTGAAACAAAATATAGATATATAAAAGAATGCGAACTTGTCACTGCATCTTTTTATTCACTTAAAGAAGGTAGATTTCCAGGGAGACTCTGAGTAATGTTTTTTTCTGAAAAGGGGGCTATACTACAAATAAGTTTGGAAACTTCTGCCCTACACCTATTAACGGAATTACAATTTTCAAAGAAAGAAAAATCCAGGCCCAGATAGCTTTAGTGATAAATTCTACCAAATATTTAAGGAAAAATAGTACCAATAATCCATAAGCTCTTCCAGAAAATTGAAGAGGATGAAATACTTCCCAACTCATTCTTTGAGGCCAGTATACTCTAATACTAAAATGTGATGAAGATACACAAAGAAAGAAACTACAGAGCAATATGAATACGGATGCAAAAATCCTGAACAAAATGTTAGCAAATCAATTCTATCAATATACTAAAAGAATGACTACCAAGTAGTACTTTATCCTAAGAATATAAGTTTGGTTTAGCATTAAAAAAAATCACCATATTTAAATCATCAATGTAATTCATCATATCAGTAAGCCAAAGAAGAAAAACTCCTATGTGCACTGGAGGTTCTAGCCAGTGCAATAAGACAAGGAAAAGAAAGAAAAAAAATTCAAATCACAAAAAAGGTAACATTGTTTTATTATTTTTATTCAAAGATACAAGATCATTTATGTTAAATTCAATGAATTCTATTATATTTCTAGATACTGGAAATAAGTAAGCAAATATTGAAATAAAACATAATGTATAATAACATCACAAGAGAACTAATTAGGTAGAAATCTGACAAATATATATATATATAAGTTTTATACACTGAAAATTACAAAACATTTCTGAGATAAATTAAGAAAGATCTAAATAAGTAGAAAAATATACTGTGTCCCTGAGTCAGAAGACAGTTAAGATGTCAATTTCTCCCAAATTAACCTACAGATTAAAAATAATACCAATCAGAATGTCAGGAGTTTGTAGAAATTGATGAGCTGATTCTAAGATTCACATGGAAATGCAAAGGATCTCCAGTAGTGAAAAGAACCCTGAAAAATAATAAAGTTCTAGGGCTAACAATGTGATTTCAAGACCCGTTATAAAACTGTAGTAATCAAGACAGTGTGGCGTCAGTATAAAAATAGAATAGATCAATGAAACAAAATAGAGTGTCTGAGTCCAAAAATGACTCACAAATACACGGACAATGATTCTCTACAAAAATAAAAAGACAATTTAATGGAGAGATACTAGTTTTCAATAGATAGTGCTGCAATAGTTGAATGTTTACATGTAAAAAAAAGAAATTTGATTCATATGTCCTACCATATATAAGACAAACTATAAAGTTGATCACAGGGAAAACACAAAACCTAGAAACTATAAAATTTTTAGAAGAAAACATAGGAGAAATCTTGGTTATCTTGGGTTAGGAAAAAGTCTCAACATGACATCAAAAACATGACCCATGAAATAAAGATAAATGAATTTTACCTCCTCAGAATTAAAAGTGCAGTTCAGAGGATGAACAAATAAGTCATAATTTGGAAGAAAATACTTGTAAACCATATATCTGATAAATGACTTGGGTATAGAATATGTAAAAACCTTGAAAATACAATAACAAAACCAAGTCCAATTTTTTAAGCCATAGAGGTAAGGAGGTGAGCCCATCATGTGGGGTATGGCAGGTCTCTACAAGACTTGAGCTTGACGAGGAATGAAATAGGAAGGCTTTGGGTGGATTTTAAGCACGGAGGGTGTAATTACCATCTAATCTGTGTTTTCCCAGGATACCTCTGGATACCATGCTGAGTATAGGCAATAGCAAGTGATGTAGAGGTGGGAAGAACAATTTGAAGACTATTTTAATAATTCAGGGAAGAGATGATAGTGGCTTGGATTAGGGTGAAAGCAATGGGGATGGTGATGTGTGGCTGGAGTCTTGATATATTTTGAACAGATACCCAATACATTTCGCTGATGAATTGTATACACAAGATATTCAGGAAAGAGAGGAGCCAAGGATGACTTCTAGGGTATTGATCTGAGAAACTGGAAGGATGGAGTTCCTCTTTACTATATTGAGAAAACTGTAGTCAGGCACAGCAACACATGTCTATAATCCCAGCACTTGGGAGGCTGAGACAAGAGGATCATAGCTTTAGCAATAGCAACTTACTGAGATTCTCAACAGATTACTGAGACCGTTTCAAAATAAAAAAGAAAATAAAAATGGCTGAACAAAAGAAAAAAGAAAAGAAAAAGAAAGAACGAAGAAAACTGTGAGAAGATCAGCTGAAAAGTCATGTAAAGTTTGAAATGACTATTAGATTTCCAAGTGAAGCTATATAATCAGAGCTAGGACATACACAATTGCACATAAAATTTTTCGAATATTAAAAGCTGTTAACAGTGATTGAATCAGGGTAATGGGAATCTTTGAAAAGTGGCACTGGGATGTGAACAGAATAATGTGTATGTTTTTTGTTTGTTTGTAAATTTAATATTCTTTTTTTAAAGTATACTTTTATCCATGCATTGTAATTATGCATCATAGTGAGGTTCAGAGTGATAGGAACACACATGCACACAGCACTTGGTGTGTTTCCTTCCGGATCCCACCCTGCCCCCTCCCTTCCCTGTACATGTCATCCAGATGGGTATTGATAATTTTGTATTTGTACATAGCATTATTTGACCTGTTGCCTTCATTACATCTGTATCCCCCCTCCCTCCCCTAAATCCCCTCAATTGGGCCACTGGAGTCTCTCCTCCTTTATCTGAAGTCCTTTTTGTTACCCATTTTTCTCTCTAGCTTCCACAAATGAGAAAAACATACAACTGTGTGCTTAGAAAAAAAAAACATACAACTGTGTGCTTTCTGAGACCTGCTGACCTCACTTAGCATAATATTTTCTAGTTCCATCCATCTTCCTGCAAATGACATAAAATTTATTCTTCTTTAGAGCAGAGTAAAATTCCATTGTGTGTACATACCACAGTTTTGTAACCCACTGTGTACCCTTTATGCATGTATGCACTGCTCTTATGATTAAAAATTACTTAAAATTTGTGTGGGTGGTAAAATGAATCAAGCAACCACAAATAAGCCTCATTATGAAAGCCTGCAATGGACTAGGGGCTTCCAGTGTGCCTTCAAGCTCAGCCACAGGTTTCTTCAAGTGGGAGTTAACTGTTAATTCTTACCCTCACTTCCTCCAGGGGCTGCTGTGAAACGTGGAGTGTGTGAACGGCCTCTTGAATTCGCTTACTGCATCTCGAAAACAGTACTGAGAGCTCTCAGCACCTCCCTCCCTCACAGGAAGCTTGAGGTTGGACAAGATAAGGTGATCAAATAATCTGAGTTACCCCGAAGACAGGTGCTCATGGAGACAGGCTATTATGAGTCCTAGAATATTAAAAGGTTCAGTAAAAAGAAGCCGTTTCTGCTTTTTGATCACATAGGCATTTTGATACTCCTGAGCTATTACTCTTCATTTAGTCAGCTGTGGAATGAGTGTTTCTCCCCAAACAGTATTAATTTTAGCATTTTTGTTCATGCCTTCTGTCAAACAAGATTTCTGCAGCCTTTGATTTTTATCAAGATTACTTGACTTTAGTCTTCAAAGCATTTAATTCAAAGTTCTTTCAATCAGGGGGTGGATTAGTTGAGTAACTGAAATATCAGTGTTGAATGCCATAATAGTTTATTATAATATTTCTCTCCACAGGAGATATACTTACTAGAGTTGTGTACTAATGAACAATGAAGTGACTGTCCAAATAGCAGACAACTTTAAAGAAAAGTTACTGGTAAACACAAATAGAAAATAAATGACATCAGGTCTACAAAAGGCTCATTTGATGCCTCTTAAATATTCCTCTATGGCCATTATTATGTGTCAAGAACTATATTGGGTGCTATGAATACAAGAAAAAAACACACAAGCCTTTTCCCTCATGCAACTTATATTCTACCAGAGAAATGCTGCATTATGTTGTTTTGCTTTATTTGCGGTACTGGATGTTGAAGCCAGGGGTGTTCCACCTCTGAGCTACACTCCCAGCCCTTTTTATTTTATTTTGAAATAAGGTCTCACTAGACTATTGAGAGCCTCGCTAGATTGCTGAGGCTGTCCTCAAATCTGTGATGATCCTGTCTCCGCCTTCCAAGTACTGGGATTATAGGCATGTGCCACCACACCCGATTTTGCATAGTGTTTTAAATTTTGCGTTAGTCTTTCAATGAAGTATTTGAGATGCTTATGTGAAGAGGAATTTGAAGGTTCCTAGTAATGTTGGTTTCTGGAGATTATATAATTGATTACTATTATTTTGAAAAAGTGACCTGTGGACCTAGACAGATAAGGTGAAAACCAGAAAGTCACCACCAATCAGAATCACAAGGGGCTGCCTGGAAAAAGTTGTAAGTTTCAGGAAACATGAGTTGTCTCAATATGTAAGAAAATCTTTCTTAGTATGGAAACTTACTGAAAATTGGACTGAAATTCCTAAAATTGATCTTAAAAAAATATGTCAAATACAGGCTGGATATTCCTGAATACTATGGGTTCGGGGCAAGGCCTCTGCAGGTGGAAGAGGCTATAGTAGATTCTGTTTGAGGTCCCTTCTCATCCAAGGAGGTTATCATAAATACTGCAACTATAAAATAATATTTTCTCTAAAGAAAGATTTCTCAATGATCAAGTACACCCAAGCTGCTAATATTCCAGTTACATTTTATAATTATTTAATAATAATCCCAAACAAGAGATGATAAAGAAAACCAATAGGTCTTGTTAATTACTGAACATAAAAGTATACTTTTCCAAGATATTATTTTGCTTGAAGCTCAATTAGAAATCTAACCACTCACTGGTATAACGTCTGTCCAACTTAATAAGTAACCATTAAGTGGTGTTACTTCACTTACTGTCACAGATACCACCCTCCCCATCCCCAAGTCCCAGGAAGTCTTGCCACAATCCCCCCCACTGCTTTTTGCCTCCGTGGCCTAATTTGCTACCCACAAAGTTAATATGACTTTTCTCTCTCTCCCCCTTTTCTTTCTTTTCCCTTTCCCCTCTCCCCCTCTTCTTCTTCTTTCCTTCTCCACTTTCTTCTTCTTCTTCTTCTTC
>PVLC010012694.1:0-43401 GCA_004027655.1 Graphiurus murinus
TAGCACTCTCATATTGAACTGACCTTTTACGGGAATCCTCAATACAGTACTTCAGGCAGCAACTACCCAAGGATCAGAGGAGAGACAGGGTTTGAAACACTGAGATGAATTAATAGCTTGGATTCCCCAAAGAAAACTCTGTGTGAGGATTTTCTGTTCAAGCAGAATTCTCAGAGAAAGATTTGGTATTACAGCTTTCAAGAAAGAATGTTTGTGAAGCATCATCTGTTTTCATAGTCTTTTTTTCTTTCAAATACTCCAATGAATTGTTTTCCAGAGCCTTGCCATTTTCTGCATCTATATTTCCTTAGTTGTTTGCATGAGCCTGTTAATAATACAAAATTTAGGCAGTCTGACTCCTTCAAAGTGGATTGGTTCTTGAGAAGTCTGGCTGAGGACTGTTTTTGCATGTTGTAAGCAGTGTAACACCTTACAATGAGACAAGACTATTAGGCAGGACCAATGCAGGAAACCTCTTTTTATCCTTTTCCTTATGAAGGTTGTCTTGGTGATGGGAAGGGATGTAGTTGCAGGAAGTCTAGGGAAGAGAGGAAAGTTTTATCAAAGATTCTTCTTCTCAGCCAGGTTTGTTTATTACTTGTTTTCCTCCTGTGGAGTGGATATTACATGGTTAACATATTTCCCCAACTTTCTCTGACTCTCCATTTCTTGTTATCCTTTGGGAGTTAAGGTGGTAAAGTTACTGGGTGTTGGTACTGGTAACAGTAACCTCTTTATGACTCAATAGTAGTTTCTATTCATGCCAGTCTCTTCTATAATATAAGGAAACTATTGAGGGCCAGGACCATATATGATGCTTTTGCTTGCATTTGGTTTTGATTTTAATTCCATTGGAATTGTATGTGTGTTTCTTTGTGATTTTAGATTGAATGACTGATACAGGAAAGAAATACTTGATAATTTGACTGGACACCACCAATGCCTTTAATGCAGACAACATCACATAATTTGCTTTTGAAGTCTACTTGAGAAAGGGAGGAGATGAGCACAAGAAAACCAACACAATAGTTAGATGACAGTGTGAGCTAGCAAGAGAATATATGCATTAGGGAATAGTTACTTTGGCAAACACATTATTCAGGCACTAAAGGCTATCGTCTATCAGAAAGAACTATTTCTGTAGGCATGGGGAAGTGTCAATTTGAACACGAGTTTGCCCTGTTTTGGGTCTCAATGCCAAAGGACACATTAAAGTTGAAACAAGACTGTAATGACAGAGCACAGCCTTTGGCCAACTGTGAGAACCACTGGTTCCCCAGTAAGTTGATGTGTTAGGAACCAATGAGAGGGGGGTGTTTAGAGAGGAAAGGAAAGAGAGAATTTTTTTTTTTCTGATCAGTGCAGAGAAGTATTTTTGGCAATGGAGAAGAGAAAGACCCATGCTGGTTGCAGGGATCAGATGCAGGACTGCTGCTCTTTCAGTTCTTTGACTTAGCTTTGGCCTCCTCAGAAGAAAGGCCCCTCCTCCTGCTTACTGGTCAAAAGGAAGAGTCTTTAATTGTGTCAGATCTGAGATGAGGCAGAGCACAGGCACTTCATGAGTGGAATGAGGTCTATGATGCAGGGAAGGGAAAGCAGCTGATCTCTTTGGACATATTTTGTGCCCTCATATGAATGTTTCTTCAGCTATTGTAGCTAAGCTGACCAGCACGGTGCCAAGACTTGTACAAAAGAACCCAGTAATTAGTCTATGGAGACATCTCTGTGACAGATCACATTCAAGATAAGGTGTTTCTTGGCATTTAATACTCTTTAAAATTGGTGTAAACTTGGCATCATAAAATAGCCTCTTTGACGGCAAGGAAGTTGGGTAGCACTGCTGTGTCAAGCCTCTCTCGTCAATCTACCTTAGTTTGCTTTTCCTTTTTCAAATTCAACTTTAATTTTTTTTCCACCAGACCAAACCTGAGGCATAGGGAGGTTATGAACACTCCTCATGATAAGTGTAAATGTCCAGAAACTCAGCAAATTTTATTCTTCTAAGTTTCCCAAGTCATACAGGTACCAGGAACTATATAGTTGTTTGGAGAAAGAATTGGATCTGGGTTCAGATTCTTGTTTGTACTTGGTCCGAATAAAGTGATGATAGTTTCCATTTAGCGAGCATTTATTAAGTGCTAAATACAGCATTCTAAGTACTATATGCATGCTATTTTGGTCCTTATCTAAAATAACCTCATGGGATACTTCCAATCATTATTGCAGTTTTAGAGATGAGAAGCTAAGTGTCAAGCAAGATAGGTAGTTTTCTCAAGATGGTGAGTAGCAGAACTGATATTTGAACCCAGATGGTCTTACTTCAAAATTCACATTTTCCACCACTGTTACACTGTGTCAACTAAAGACACTCTCAACTCCCATTCAACAGTAAATGTCAGTGATTCTGTGAATACTGATTCCCTTAAGCATCAATAGCAACTACCTTCAGAGACATGAGCTTTCTTGGCAGGATCTTGTCTGACTTCTTTCTCACATTTCATTCTCTTCTGAGTTGTTCTAATTTGGTATAATATAATAGGACAGATAGTCCTACTAATATTCACTAATAGTTGTATTTCAAAGTTTAAAAGAACCTATTTACAGCAGGCTGTTGGATTGGAAGCATGCAAGGTAAGTGCCACCATCCTCATTTTTAGGAGCTTAGAGAATTAAAACATTCACTTAGGTATTGTGGTTTGGATCTAGAATGACTCACAAAGGTTCATGTGTGGGTTTATTCCCTAAAGCAGCAATGTTTAGAGGTGGGACTTTGGGGAAGGGATTGGATCATGGGGCCTCTGCCCTCATTAATGCATTAATCCATCCAGGGATTCAAAGCCTAATGGGTTACTGGGAGCTGGTGTAAACTGTAGGAAGGGGAACTGAGTTGGAGGGGGTGGGTCCTTGGGGGTGTGCCCTTGGAACTATATCTCCCTCTTTCCCTTATCCACGATGAGGATAGTTTTCCTCTACCAGTTCCTTCCACCATAATGCTCTGCTCACCTTAGGCCCAGAGCAATGGAGCCCACTCTGAAAGCATCAGCAAAATCTTCCTCCTCTAAGTTGTTGTTCTCAGATACTTGTCTCAATGACAAAAAATTGACTGATAGGCTAGGATTACTCACCTAGGATATATTGGATCCAAGATTGGAATCCTGCTTTTACTAGTTTATTGTATTATGCTGCTTTTGGATTGTTAGGAAAATCTATTTTGTCTTCATTGATCAGGTCCCAGGGTACAAGGCAAAAACCTGGAGAAATCCTCTGCCATGATTTCTTTTCTTTTCTTTTCTTTTCTTTTGTGGTACTGGGGATGGAACCTCTGAGCTACAGCCCCAGCCCTATTTTTTTATTCTTTATTTTGAAACAGGGTCTCACTAAGTTGCGGAGGGCCTTACTAAGCAGCTGAGGCTGGCCGAGAACCCGGATCCTCCAGTCTCAGCCTCCCAAATGCTAGGATTACAAGCGTGGGCCACCACACCTGGCTGATTTCTTAGTGAATACTAGAAATCTCTCTCTTTACTTTCTCAGATGCAGGTGAGAGTTTCTCTGTACACTTGTAGGACAGAATTCTATGAAGCTTAATTAATATTTGCCAGGTGTCTGGGCCCTGGATGAGAGGGATGCAGCATGGGAAAGTGAAAAAGGGAAAAAGAGCTATATTGCAAAGGAGCCCTGATGCTGGTTTGCCCCTGGCAGATGCTCCATTGTTCTGCAGTGTTCTTAGTAGGGGGCATGGGCCATCCGGCTGCTCAGCTCAGGCATGGTAGGATCTGAACACAGCCTGTTCACCTTTTCCCAGTCACAAGGAGAAACTAGGTTCCTGACACCAGCACAGCTGATTCCTGGACTGCAGCTTTGACTGATGGATTTGCTGACTCCAGGCAGCCTGATTGTTATTTTGTGACAACTTTGTTCTTTCCTCCCACCGAAGTGCCTGGAGACTGACCATACCTTTCCACCAGCTCTGTGGTTTTAGAGATGAACAGTTTTTCCCGAATGCCGTTCAAGCACCCAGGACTGGCTGGTATTCATTCAGGATGTCTCATAACCTGGCAAGGAGTCATTTCATCCATCAACCCCCCCAAAAAAACCAAAACAAAACAATTTAAAAAAACAAGGCCAGCAGAGCACCCTGAGGATTTGCTCTCACAGTGTCTGTGGTCAGCATTTGCCAGGGCTCACAGTGTAGTTTGGCAGAGCAAATTAATGATGGTGATCCAACCCTAAATATGATAGTACCACGGGTGTAGTGATGAATCTTTCCCTTATCCTGAGGTCATTTCCACCTCTGCCCTGACCTCATGTGTCCTGGAAGCCCCTGATTCAGAGAGTCTGATTTATTCTTGGCAGAAACCAGGAAGGTCCTCGTATAGATGCAGCTGGTAAATATAATTTGGCCTTGAGCTGTGACAGCTCTGATCTCAACCATTACTCTTCTCTACCCTGGATGCAGGAGGCAGCTCTCTGTTGACCAAATTCAGGCCAGAGGCAGGGACCAGGTGACATTTCCCTTTCAGGGTTGGAAAACCTTGTCTTATCTTTGACAAAGTATTTGTTTGCCAAAGCTGTAGACATTGAAATTAACATTAATTTACTCTCACTGGTCTGGCCTAGAAGGGAAGGACAGCCTCTCATCCAGAACATTCCTGGATGCCGGCATTTCTGCCTACATCTTTCCTTAAATACAATCTCTAGTGACATTTTACAAAACAGTGTTGACTACTTACAAGAGTTGCTTATTTTGACATAATACTTTATACTTTCCAAAGCTCTGTCATATATTATCGTATTTGATCCTCAAATGTTTTTTAAATATATAGAGTTGTTAAATATTCTATTCTCACCCCCAAAGCTAAAACACTTCTACATGCATAGCACATCGATGTCTCAACAATTTTAAGTTTTCATCACTTTCTTTAAGCTTTCCTGTTTTCCTCTCATCTATCGGGGACTCAACCTTTTTGTTGGCTGTTTTCTAATGTATTATGCATTATCAAGTACCCCAAATGATTTAAGTATCTTAACAATTTAAATTTATGTGAAACAAGGCAAAAATAAATGCATAAAATTTCCACCCCCCTCATATCAGCTGAAAAGAACTAGGTACAGTTATACTTTATATTTGGAAGGTATTTCTCTTTGGATGCAATGGTTGTCCTGCACTCAATAGAGAATCAAAGGCATCATTCTAAGAAACAAGAAAAGCTCTTAAAAACACAGTTGAGTTTTCTTAATGGAAAAGGGGAATATAAATTGAAAGTACAACACTAGGGGCATGCCCACTGCTGCAAGGAAAGATGAGACATATTTCTCGTGCCATTGAAATGGCTAATGAGTAAATGAGTATTAAAAAATTGAGCAGTTAGGCACAGTGGTGCATGCCTGTAATCCCAGTACTTGGAAAGCTGAGGCAGGAGGATTACAGGTTTGAGGCCAGCCTCAGCAATTTAGCAAAAGCCTCAGCAGTTTTACTGAGATTTCATTTCAAAATAAAAATTATAATAGGATGGGGGCCTAGCTTAGAGTTTGAATGCCCCTGGGTTCAATCACCCAGTTTAAAAAAAAAAAAAAGGAAAGAAAAGTAAGGCTAGGCTTCTGAAAAGTGCGATATGGTAGAGAATTCGTTCTCATTGGACCCTTAAGAGCCAAGTCTTCTAGAATCATCTATGTCAGTTTTAGTTGAAGAAACTGCCAAATGTGGTTCCCCATCAGAAAAATAATGTGGCAATGAACAGGCAGATTTCAGAGGCCTGAATAAGGTGAAAGCCTTTGGCACAGGACAAAAAACAAAATAAAAAAACCAAAACATTTGCTCTTGAGTTTAACTTACCCTGCAGAGCTCACACTCAGTTCTGAAATGTTGAGACAGGGGTCTCAAAGGGAAAATAGAAACTAAGATAACTTAAACCTACCCAAAAGGATAGAAAAGTACCACTAATAAAAATCATGTAGTGATTAAGTTTAGCATCATTGCAAATGCTTACACTTTTCAAGAAGACATAAACATCTCGAGTGTTATTTGGTTAGAGAACCCTATTCCCCATGGTGGTGACCCTAGGCTTACAATTGGCATTTATGAGTAACCTCTTAGTGGGAAGTTGCTCAGGTTGTGTGCAGAGTCAAACAACATGGAGTCTAAGAAACTGGGTTAGACGAAGTAACATTCTGATGAGGTGAAATCCAAGAAGATCCATGTCCTTAGACACCACTGAGACTCTATTCAGTTCTTTGTCAACAGTAACATGGAGCTAGATTTCTTAAAGTTCTGGTTATTATTTTCCAACTGTTCTAGGAGCTGGGATTTGTTTGTTTCCTATGTAACATAGGAATGTAGTTTGGACTTATAAAAACTTGAGATTGAATAAATTCAACTTCAGAAAGATGACAGAATGCATATGGTAAAGAAATCCTAACTATATTGAGATATTTCTCAATGAGACTAAGCAGATTACTTGGAAAGAGAAGAAATTTGGACTGTGAATTCTTTGGCCTTCATAATTGCTCTAGGCTTTAATTTATAAGAAATTAAAATGTCTTCCTGCTGACTTGAAGATAGGCAGGGGTCATATTTGACATTTTTGTGTGATGTAGTTGAGATGGAAGGGTCTTTATATTTCCTTTTGATCATTATATGAAATTTTAGGGAACTGTGTTGACCAAGGTAGGTACATATAATTGGAGATGAAAATTAGAATCAAGAGAAAATTTTACATTAGGATACAGCATAAACTTGGATTTAATATGATTAATATAAAAGTTAGCTATTGCAGCAAATACCATATAATGAACTATTCCAAAACTCAGTGAATTATAACAATAAACATTTACTTTTCTAATTCATGAGCCTGTAGGTCAGTGAAGGCATTTTGGCTTCATGTTGCTAGCTGGCCAACAGAGTTGGCTTCAGTTTGGATTTGGATATGCTCCATGCGTCTCCATACACTTCTTGCATGAAGCAGCTGCCATATTGTTCTCCTGATCAATGGCAGGAGAAAGCAGATACATAAAATGCCTCTTAAAGCTTTGGCTCAGAACTAGGCATATTCCATTGGCCAAACTCAACATCAGTGGACCAATGAAATACTCTGCCATTCTTGTGTATGGTAAGATCTTGTTACAAGAGGATATGAAAAATTAAAAACAGAATCTAATCAACTGTAAGAAATATGCTTCTTGATTTGTTGCCATGTGTCACTTCACATTCTGTTCATTCAGAAATGTGGTGAAAAAAATTCTTCCTTCAAAAGTCTCCCATAGATGTCAGAAATTTGATCCCATTGACTGTTTTCAGTAAGACTTACCCCAAAATTATTGAATTACAGTTTCCTCAGTTGCTTGTCGGAATTTGCATTTTTTAATACTACCAGCAGACAATTTCAATGAACCGTTACATTTCAGTGGTTGGTACATTTAAGTCAGGAACTCAGCTCCCATTCAACATTGGTTGAATATATATAGTTTATCATATACTTGTGAACTGTTATCTTATTGAAACGTGTGTGTGTGTGTGTGTGTGAGAGTGAGTGTTTGGAATTAGAACTAGCTATATTAGGCCTCTCACTATTCTCTTGACCAATCTTGCAATTTTCTGGCTCATTTTTGCCCTCTATCTCCAGACTGCCTTTCACTCAAGCGTTGCCACCTAATTCTGCTCCACCCCAAATCATTGATATTTTAGGGTTCTATTCCAAGAATACTTGAATTCATCTTTTCTTATTTTGCATTTCTATATTGCTTATCGCATCCTGCCTTTTAGTAAGGGGTAATTGTGCACATGTCTCCACCTCCCAATTGAAAGCATCTCCATGAGAACCGCACGCCTGATTCATCTTTGTGCCTCCTCTGCTCCTTGTCCATGTGCCTTTCCTCATTTTCACAGCTCACCTAGAGTTCCCCTTGGATGCTGTCTCTATCTGTGTCTTTTTTCCGCTTCCCTGTGCACCCTCTCACCCTTCGATCTTCCTGGTTTTAAGGTACCTTAGACAGAGAATTTAGGCTTTTGAAACTCCTTTCTTCTGTTATCACTCTGTCTATACAAACCTCTCACTTGCTCTTTGATTTTCTCTATTCCAGCTCCAATTTTGCCATTTTTGTCTCTTCCAGTTCTTCACTTCACTAAGTATATTGCAGCAGGGGATATAGATTTTTTTTTCTTTTAAGCTTCTGGC
Source organism: Graphiurus murinus (assembly GCA_004027655.1). Classification (NCBI taxonomy): domain Eukaryota; kingdom Metazoa; phylum Chordata; class Mammalia; order Rodentia; family Gliridae; genus Graphiurus; species Graphiurus murinus. The sequence goes on from PVLC010012694.1 coordinate 8,172, forward strand.
TTTACTCTTCCCTTGAGAGCTTTCTCTATATTATTTGAAAAATATCCCACTGATCCCTACCCCTTGAAACAGGGGGGTGGCTTTCCTGTTCAAGTTTTGATCATAGGTTTTAATCATATTTGAAAATTTCTTCCTAATGTAACTAGGGCAATTTCTCATTGTGTATATATTTATGCCAAATCCTCCAGCTTTTGAGCAATTAATTATTGCTCTTTTCTGAGTGTGACCTGATGGGGGGGGGGTTCTTTTTCACTTTGCATTTTGCTACTACTTTCTTACACATAAATCAGTGATGGTAAAGGCTGCCAACTTCTTTTGGGTAAGTATATTCCCGACTGTTAGGAAGGTATTTCTGGTTCTGTGATGCTCTCAACAGATTCTACATAGTTGGCTTTCCAAGATCATGTCTGGCTTTGTCACTTTGTGCCATTATAACCTCTTCCCAAAACCACAGTTCTTGGTGCCAGAAAGGAAAGTACCATTCCCTTAAAAGTATTTCACTCTCACTGGGTGGAATGGTACACACCTTTAGTCCCAGTACTTGGGAGAGGCTGGGACAGGAGGATTGCAAGTTGGAGGCCAGAGCACAGTAACTTAGTGAGTCCCTATTTCAAAATAAAATATATATAAAGAGTGGGGGATGTAGCTCAGTGGTAGAATGTCTCTGGGTTTTATTCCTAGTAATCTTCCCTCCCCCAATTTATTCCCTATTCAATTTTGCAGATTAAAAAATATGAAGAAGGGAGGGCATAGGCTTTTCTGATTTTTATGTTACTAGTCTTTTAAACAAGACAAATGATGTAGCACAATCATAATTTTATTTTTTATGATTTTTTATACCCCATAATCTTAGTGGCAGGAGAAATTATTTATCAGGGGAAGATTTCCTGCCTCTTTGTGATTGTCACATTTCTTATTCTTTTAGGTAATAGAAAGTTCTCAGGTCATTTAAGTTGCAAACAAGCCTTGAGCACAAAAGTTAAATAATGAAGATTTAATGCCAGAGTCTCTCCTTTTCTGCAGTTGGGGCTTGCTTCAGGCTGGCAGTCAGCAGGAGGACAGGGGAATGGTTGGCTTCTGTTCTTCGCTTCTGCTTCCTACTTTTCCTCCTGTCTCCTCATCTTCCTAGTTAGTTGCTGACTCAAGTTCAGAGTGCTGAGAGAAGAGCCGGAAGGTGATGGGGAAGGTCTATATTAAGCTAGTACTATCTTAAACTGGCTCTTCACTCTTTTACATGATAGCTATTTACAACTGATTTATTCTCTCTGGGACAGCAGTGAAGTTTATTTCTGAGATCCTCTTTCTGGGGACCTTGCTCCAAAGTTATTTTGACTGAGGAGACTGCATTTCCTACCCTACTTATGGATCCTCTTATGGCTAGATATAGAATGACCCCTGAAAAGCTCATGTACTTCAGAGTTGAAGTACTGAAGTCATGAAGGCTGCAATCTCATCCATGAAGAAATATATTGTAAAGGATTTACTGGATAGTAACCTAGGCGGATGGGGCGGGGTGCACTGGAGAAGGCAGGTCCTGGGGTGTGGCCTTAGGGACTGTGCTCTTGCCTTTGAATCTCTTTGCTTGCTAGCTCTCTGGTTCTAAACTCCCTGAGGTGAGAGCAGAGCCTCTTTCTCTTCCTTTCTCTGCTTCCCACTTCCCTGCCCCGAGCTTCACAGACCCTGGTATCACATGGACTGAACCCCCAAATCTCCAAAATTCTTGAACAAATAAATCTTCCTTCCTCAAAGTTATGGGGTCCATTGTTTTGGGATTGTAACAGTGAGAATGTTGATGGAGACAGGTCCTTTTATAGGACCTTAGAATCTGGAATTTACTTCCAAGTTTCTGCTGAGAGTCCACTCTGTGCAGTTAGTTCAGAGACCTACTGGACAAGACTCAAGGTGCCTTTGATGCTCGTGCTCTCTCCTGTGCACACCCATCTGGCATTGTCAGTCAGTCTAATGGGCTTCTCCTACTGCTGCAGGCTGCTTACCTTTCTCAGGCATGTGTCATGCACCAGCTCTCTGTTCCCCAGTGTACAGAGTGTATTTCAAGTTACTAGCTATCTATTTATTGGCCAGTTTGAATAGGTGATAAAATTGCTCTTCCTTTGAGGACTATCTGGGAAAAAGGACCAAAATAGAGTTCTGTTAAGAAGGCATTTGCTAAACAAGCAAAATAAAAATCCAAGCTCCAACTCCTCTGCTTTCTTTGTTATTACTGCTCTTTGAAGCTTTCTTCCTCCCCTAGGTTGTGGGGAAGGAAGCTTGTTCTCCCTTCTTTACCATCTGTCCACAAGCACTTGATGCTGTATCCTCTAAGTTTCCCACTTCCCTTTGCTTCCCTCTAGCGGCCAAGCTGGTTTAGGTCCAGTGAGCATCACTTTATAAAGTTCATTGGATTTCTCACAAGTTCCCTGTGAGATGGTAGCTATGGGGAAAGCAACACAGAAATGTTCAGTGACATGTTCTCTATCAGATACTAAGTCTCTACACCTGGTTCTGAGCTCTTCATACCAAGTGCCATGAGATACTCACCAGGTCCAGGTCCCCACAGACACTGCCCTGCATCTTTGGCTCTCAGGGTATATGAACAGATTTCTGAGATCCTGGAAACCATCAAACCTGAATAATGTTTTATCTCTGATATAACAACAAGAGCTTCTTCTTTTATGGCTGGGAGATGATTCAGTTGAGCTTATCTTTTTTTTTTTTTTTTTTTTTCCCCAGCCACAGCTTCCTCCTAGTCCTTTAAGATCTCACCATTCTGAACTGAACTCATTCTGGTTGCTTGGACACCTTTTCTCTGCACGTGAATTGTGCTACAAACATATTCAGTGTTCGCCCATGCTTAGCCCTACTTGGCTTTGCTTGTGCACTGGCTCAGCTTTGCTCACAGAAAGCATATGTGTTTTCATCTTCCTGGAGACACCCTTTCACTTATCATCTTAGTGTAAGTAGCCCATACTCAGACAATGTGACTGTGAGAGGGCTCAGCCCTTTCACAATTATTTCTGAGGATTTTTGGGAAGCACTTATCCATCCTTGCTATATATAACCTCTGTCTGGACCCTTTCCTTTGATTCCTCTCTGATCACTCTACTTCATAATGTACCTTCCAGGTTGTTCTCTTGTTCAGAGACTGCTAGTATGGCCATGTGGTTTGTGCACTGCACAACTCCAGGGGTTGCTTTTCATGTCAACTATGATGTGGGTGGCTTCCTGGAGAGCAGAACAACGTGGCTGTCCTTCTCTGTGTTTTATCTTAAGGGAAGGTTGAGCCTATCTCTTTGATCTTCAAAGAGCCCTAACTTAAAGCTGGTTTGTGTAATGACAGAACAAGACAACTCAGAATTGGTTGTCAGATGTCATTGCAGATATTGGTCCTTAGTTTTCCTCTTTTGGTGGTGTGCTTCCAAGTGCTCATGTTTCTCCTCAGGCTTCCAGGCTGCCCCTGTGGTCAGATTCTCCACTTGTCTCCATTATCCCTCTCCCCTTTAATGTCCTGGAGAAGTAATAAATTAGCTAACAACTTAATATCTTCCCAGAGAAGCTATCTATACAACATGAAGACAGCCTCTCTCTTTTTCTCCTTTCCCCCCTCTCTCTTTTCCTTTTCCCTTCCTTTCCTTCTTCCTCATATACTGCTCTATTGACTCCTATATGTCAGACATAATTCTAGACTTCAATGATTGGATATTGAATAATCATACAATGTCCATACCCCTATAGTGTAGGAGGAGAGTAACACATTAGTACATCATCTCAGATAGTTGCAATCATTAGGAAGAACACGTGGAAACAAGGAGGCTAGAACAATCATTCTCAACTTCAGCTTCACATCTGAATCACCCGGGAGCCTTAACCCACCCATGCCTAGCACCACTCAGAGAGAGTTTCTGATCTGATTAGCTGAGATGGGGGTGTTCCCTAGGTATTCCAGTGTGCACTGGGATATTAGAAACCACAGGATAGAGAAGAATGGTAGGCCCAACTTTAGATAAAGCAGTTAGCAATGGTTTCATGAGATGACACATAAACCATGAATGGGCTTAGGAATATTAAAGGTTTCTGGGATAACAATAATATTTTGGCTAATGTATAACCATTGACTCTGGTAGGGGTTGCAGATGTCCATGATACAAATACTCTCGGACTACCAATAAGCCAGTAGTGAACATGGAGAACATGGAGTTGGAAATAGATGCCAACAGTTACTTCCTGTGAGCCTGTATTAAACCAGCTCCCACACACTGAAGGGCTTTACTAAATTGCTGAGGCCATTCTTGAATCAGCAATCCTCCTTTCTCTTTTTTTCCATAGAGAAAAGTTCCTGACACTCCCACTGTTTTGTGGGAGAATTCATCTCAACCTCCCTCTTGGGGCCTGAGATTTGAATATTCCTTGATAAAACATCCATTGAAACATTGCCTTGCTCCTACAAAACCCCACACACAGACAAGAAAGCAAACCAGTCAATTCCTACAAGTGGTTTCTGTGTCCTTTCCAGGATTTCAGAAATAGCTTTAGACTTTAAAGTAGAACTCCTTAGTTTTTCTTTTCCTTTTGGTTCTATCACCCAAACATCCTGTGTCTCTTATCTTCCATTTACCCAAACTAGGCTTGCCGCTCATCTCTGCTCCCCCAGCTCCTAGATCTCTTGACACTTGAGTAATGACTTTGTGTTGGTTCTTCCTGGGTATACTCTGTGATAGTGAAAAAGTAAGACCAAAAAATAAAACACAAGAAGTCCAATAGGGATGGGAGACTTGTAGTCTTGCTCAAAATATATCCCGAGGCAGGAAGAAAACAAACACCCTTTATTTCCTGCACTGAACAAAATGCCTCTTCCTTTTGGACATCTTCTGAAATGACATTAAATCAAACAAGCTGTCTCAAAAATAAAGGGAGAGTCATGCACACTTAAAGACATAATCAGAAGCATAGGTAATTATAGTGAGTGGTTCTTCAATTGCACAATGCTGACACTTTTACCATCAGGTAAGTGTGTCTATGTTTTTTTTTTCCCCTCTGAAAGCAGACAGAATGTTGAACACAAGTTCTAATTGGATGATGTGATTTACATACAGATTAATCCATTACTAGTCTAAGTGAGAATCTTGATTCAGCAAGACGATATTTATCATCCGATTGCTTTGCTCATATAATCCAAGTGACTTTGTCACTTTAATTGTATTGCATGTTCTAGAAATATTGCCCATGATTACACTCTGTTTGAAATAATTAGGTAGTAATTAGCATTACAAGTTTCTTTTAAAAATACCATCATTAGAGAGATTGCTGAATGAATTACCTGGCTCAGGGGACTCAATTTTTGGCATAAATGTCTTTCTCCACAGAAGGGGCAGTGGCATTCAAAGACATTATTAGAGACATTGTGTATTAGTTTGAAATCACTGCTGTAACAAATTACCACAAACTAATGCCTTAAAACAACACACATTGATTATCTCAGTTTCTGTAGATAGAGGTCTAGTAGATTTTGGTCCTATTTACTTAGCGATTCCAAAGGCTAAAATCAAATTATAAGTAGAGCTTCCATCCCTTCTCAGAATCTTTAGGAGATAAACCATTTCCTTGCTCACTCCAGTTGCTGGCAGAATTCAATTTCTTCTTGTTGTAGAATTGAACTCCCTGTTCTTTTGCTGGTGGTCAGCTGGGGTTCATTCTCAGAAATATTTTAGAGGTCACCCATAGGCTCTGGCTAGTGATCCCCTCTATCTTTGAAGCCAGCAGAGTCAGGTTAAATCACTCCTGTTCATTAAATTGCTCCGGACTTTCCATCAGGAGCACCTCTTGAAAGTCTGATGAGAAGAATTCTCCAATTTTAAGGGCTCATGTGATTAGATTTACCTGGAAAATTTAGGATATTCTTACTATTTGGAGTTCCTTAACCACCATCACATGTGCAAAGTAAGGTAACATGCACACAGGTGCACATGTTCTGGGAGTTAGGGTATGGGTATAGGTGGGAGGTTAGGGTGAGAACAAGCCAATCACAGAGCCACAGAGGTGTTCAGCTGGGCATGCTGTTTCTTTTCAGAAACACTAGAATGACAGGAGTAATTTCTCTTTCATTTGGAGTATTGAATAACTCCATCAGAGAAAGGCAGAGAGAAAACTGAGTGCTTTAATGTTTAGGGCATAGCATATCAAGATATTACAATAGACAAAAATTCTGTTAGTTATTGGCTGATATTTGTGAGACAAGTTTTCTCATAATAAATTTGTGTGTGTGTGTGTATGTGTGTGTTGGGGAGGGGGAGTGTTGGGGATTAAGCCTAGGGGTATCCAACCTCTGAGATATGTTCCTAGCCCTACTTTATGTTTTGTTTGGAAACAGTCTTGTTAAATTTCTGAGAGCCTTGCTCAGTTACTGAGACTGGCTTTGAGCCCACAATTCTCCTGCTTCAGCCTCCCAAGTACTGGGATTACAGGTGCATATATACCACCATGATTTGTAAAATATTTGCTGTGTGACAATTGAACTTCCTTTTTTTTGGTACTGGGATTGAACCCAGAGACATTCCACTTCTAAGCTATTCATCCAAGCCATTTTTATATTTTTGTTTTGAATTAGGGCCTTACTAAATTGCTGAGGCCATTCTTTTTTTTTTTTTTTTGCGGTGCTTTGCCATTTTATTTTAATTTAAAATATACAGTTGTCCACCAATATGTTTATGTAGCAGCAAGACAATTTCTTTGAATAGGTCTTGGCTGAATGAAGATCTACATCTTTCTTATGTAAATTGGACCTCAAATGCATCTACTATTATTGTCAGTTTTTGCTTTACTTAAGCATAGCAAGGACTCAAGATCAGGGTTTGGCAAACTATGGCCTGCACCAAATCTGGCTCACCATCTGTTTTCATGCAGCCCTTAGCTAAGAATAGCTTTTTACATTTTCAAATGGTTGGGAAAAAAATTAAAAGAAGAATAATATTTGTGACATGTAAAAATTATATGAAATTCAAATTTCAGCATCCATAAATAGACTTTTTTGGAACACAACTGCACACAGGCATTTATATGTTGTCTAAGGCTGCTTTTCTGTGACAGCGGCAGAGGTGAGCGATTGTAACCCTGTGGCCTTGAAGGACCAAATGCTTGCAAAGCTTGTGGTATTTACTGTCTGACTTTATACAGAAAAATGTGGCTGACCTCTGCACAAGGTATATGAGAAGTAAACCGAGTGCCGAAATCTCGTAGATTCCTTCTCCTGATTATTTTCTTGGTAGTGTGTTTATATGGGGAGGGGGGTTGTGGTAGGGGCCAGTGGTTTACTTGTTTGTACACTACGTATTATATTTCAGAATCCTGCTTTTATTTTCATACAAAATCTGTCTTTCAACCAAATATTGAAATGAAAGACTATTTTATCCCACTCTGTTTAGAATTCAATCAATAATTATGGTTTTTCTCAGTGCTTTCTTCGGAGAGAATAGTCCCCTGTAATTTTTTGATTCAGGAATGAATATCCATAAAATCCCCTTTAAATTTTTTAATATACTTAGTCATATGCTTTTGTACCCCTTTAATCCAATATTCTTTCTCCCGAATAGTAATTTCAATTTATAAAATGAGAGTAATCATTACAAAGCACAGCCGAGAATTAAAAAGTAATGTCTTAGCTGATACATGTGTTTGAAATAAGGTTGATGCAGTTTTGGTGCCACTTTTAGTTTGGAAACTTTGTCTTTTCATATTTTAGTGGTTCCTTTAGCCCTGAAACGTCACCTCCTAAATGAACAACCAGCCCATTTTAATGTTTTACGGCCCTGAGATTCCAGGGTATATAAAGTAACCTCTATCCATCTTTTCTAATTTGCCTCAGTGGATGTAATATGAAAAAAAAAAAAAAGCATAGCATTAAGGAAAGATCTTTCCTTTCTTTTTAGTTCTCCTCTCTGGAGCCGAGTTAAAATGGAATACAATCATTAAAAGGTTATCTAGTGTAACAAGCTCCCTGCCAAAGGCAGAGCAGAAGGCTCTATTCCTCTGTGAGTTGTTTTATGAAGTAGCTCATGGCTGACAATCAGTGAACTAAATCCTTCGACAACGAGAGATTTACAAGGACTTGTCTACAGAGATGAAATGTTTCTACAGACTCGAGCGGAGCTGGGACCAAGGATTAGCAGCCCTGCACATAAATACAGCTTGCGGCTTTGGGATTCCACAGCTGGGAGCTTTCAATAGCCACTCTGTATAAATATGCCTCTGCAATTGAGCTCTAAATACCGACCATGCTGTAGACAGGAATCCAGGAGCTCCCAGGGTCTATGGACAGGTTAACCAGGTGTTTTCCAGACATGCATCTTGACCATGAAGCTCTTTTTCTAAGCACTACAGTGCTTAGTCTCCACTTCTCATCAGCAGTATACCCCAGTCAGTAAAGAAAGGGTTACTCAGTGTTTTACCCTTTCTCTGGTCCTCTGCCTCACAATTGTGTACTGTCCTTTGTGACTGATGTTTGTTGGGTCTTAAAAGTGGTGATCATATTGTAGTATGCCCATAGATACTTAATTTTACAACTGTGTTTTGATATGACTCCTAATATTCAAGGGTTAATGTTTTTAGATCCAAATTAAAGAACTGATCACTGCAGATAAATTATACAGGAACCTAAAAGCATAGAATAATGATACTGTTGAAGGCATGTTAGAGATCATGCAGTCCATCTCTATCATGTTTAAGATGAAAAGGCTAAGGTCTATATGGGGTGAGAGACGTATCCATGGTCTCACAGATAGTCTGGTCCCTGTGCCGGCCAGAGCCTGAGGATGCTCAGAGACCACCCTGCCTGCACAGTGATAAGGTGATAGGTATGCTAGTTACAGGCATGTACTTTGTACTTTGGAGCCAGACGTCCTGGAGTTGAATCCTATCCCTGTAACTTACTATCTGTACCATCATGCAGACTGCATCTAACTTTCTGTGTCTCAGTGTCTTCAATGGCAAGTGGAAATGATAAGGGGACTACTTCATGGTATCGTTTTGTGTATTGGATTAGTAAATACATGTGAACATAGTCTTGTGGTTTGGATCTTAAATGTGCCCTAAGGACCACGTGCTAAGGGCTTGGTTGCTAATTGATGGAGTATGGGAAGGTGCTGAACTTTTGGTAGGTGGAACCCAGTGGAAGGAAGTGAGTTCACTGGAAGTGTGCTGTTGAAAGGGAAATTGAGACTCCATTTCCTTCCTGTTTTTCTCTTTCTCCTTTTGAACCTCTGTGAGGTGAACAGCTTTGTTCCATCACATGATGCCCAACATGATGTTCTGCCTTGTCACAGGCCCAAAGTTAGTGGACCAAGCAGCCATGAATTGAAATCTCTGAAAGTGTGGGCCAAAATAAACTGTTTCTCCTTTTAGGTTGATTTTTCTGCAGTCTTTTGTCACAGCAATGGAAGCTAATACAAATAGTAAATGCTCTGAAACATTAGATGGTGCTATCTCTACTACACTACCACTACAATTATTACTTGACTGACATCTCCCAAATCAGTGTGATTTATGAACAAATTAAAAAAATAATAAAGAGCCGGGAGTGGTGGCACACACTTGTAATCCTAGTACTTGGGAAATGGAGACTGGTGGATCCAGGTTCGCGGCCAGCCTCACTACTTAGGCCCTCCACAACTTGGTGAGACCCTGTCTCAAAATAAAGAATAAAAAAAATAGGACTGGGAGTGTCTCTTGGAGGTAAAATGCCCCTGGGTTCCATCCCCAGTACTGCAAAAAATAATAATAATAATAATAATAATAGAGAAGAAATATACTCAGCATTTCTATCTGAACAATCAATGTGTGTGTGTGTGTGTGTGTGTGTGTGTGTACACTGTGTAGGTATGTAAGTCTGTTGTGTGTGTATCCTTTGTGTGAATCTATTAAATAAGATCATACAGTTTGTCCCCAAACTATATAGTAGTTAACTCAATATTTCATCACCCTCAAGTTGCTGATTTGTATCCATTTTGTAATCTGTTTTGCATAAACATGTAACCTTGAGGGGTCCATGTCATTATTTACAGCATGATTAGGATTGCCACTTCCGCAGTTTTGTTCAAAGGATATTTTGAGTCATAAAACTGATTGAATTTTCATTTGTCTACATGCTCACAATGTAACCTGTTATGTCATAGGTCTGAAATGTAAGCTTAGTTATTCTCTGAATGTTTTTTGTTGGGAAGAGTATGAAATGGTTAAGTAAATCTACCAAAATAACAGAGTCTGATGGTTAAGTCTGGTATCATATTGTTCCAAAGAACTTTAAGACAAGGTCCTGCAGAAGGCACCCATTCTAAGAAAGTTTATAGTAGCTCTGTTAATAATCTCAAAAAAACAAAAACAAAAACAAAACAAAACAAAAAACAACTAATGACCATTGAGAAGAAAACAGAGAAACAAATTATAATTTATTTATATAAGATATTACATAGCACTAAAAATGAATGATCCATAGAAATATGCAACAACTTTAATGAATGTTGTCAACATAATGAAGAGTAAAACCTCAAAGTCTAGAACACAATATGTAGTGAGGCATATTTACAATATTTGAAAACAAAGCAACTAAATGGCATATTATTTCAGAATATGTATGTCTGGGACAAAAGTCTCTATGTACACATATTTATATATTCATTGTTAAGTAAAGAGTAAATTAAAAAAAGACCATGCATTGCCCAATGACAATATTGTATAATGATTAATCCAAATCTATGTAGCAGAAGTTCAAAGGAAGAAACAATTTAAAAAAATGACCTCCTAGGGCTATTGTTTTGCCTACTAGGAAATAAGATTCAGCAAGCAGTGTGTACAGAGCAAAACCACAGAGTGACATGGGAATGGGAAACGGTTATTTAGAAGTCCTTAAATTTCATTTTATTTTTTGGACTTATTTGATAACATCTGTCCTCATAGCCTTTGCACTCCATGATTGCTGGCCAAGACATTGCTATTTGTATTTGAGTCTGTGGGGTAAGGCTATAAAGTAGGCTTTATAAGGCTCTGTTTAAAAGAAATAAAATCTGGGCACATTTCCATCCATTCCCTTTAGTCTTGCTGAAGCCCAGAGTAGAAAAAAGGCAACAGATTCTGAGGGTTCATCCTTCAAATACATGGAAGAAAGCCAAGTGTGTGCTTCTTCTATTCCTGGCCTCGCTTTCATTTCTGCTGTTTGTTTCCTTACTCTGGTGTGTACAGTGAGGCTGGTTCCCAAAGCAAGGACAGGCTAAGAGAAAATGCATATCTCAGCCCAGGAGCCACCTGAGAACAGCGCAGCCTGTTTGAAGCATGCATCTGAGTTTCTCTTCTCCCTAACTACCTGACCTTTGTTGACTTTCAGGTAGAATGGCTGCTGCAGAATAACAAAGAGCACACTTGCATATCATCAAGTGCAGGGGAGGGCTTCCTGGAAGGGCTGGGATTCCCAGGCTGCTTTCTCTCACTTTTATCTCTTGTGATGACAATAAAAATGGATTTGTGAGAGAATCCAAGAGTTCTGAGCCTTTTCCTCTGCTTTGGCTTGGCATTTTCCAACTTGCGAATTTTCTCTGTCTAGCTGCAATGCCGAGAGAGAGAGAGAGAGAGAGAGAGAGAGAGAGAGAGAGAGAGAGAGAGAGAGAGAGAGAGAGAACAAACTCTCCTTCAAAGGGCACAGGGGTAATGAAGCTCTTGCAACCCTTTAGCTGGGTAGGACTGTGAACTGGACAGCTAGGGCTGGATCTGGAAGTATAGTCCAAAGTGGCCTGTTATTGCTCTCAGTTTTTGGAATTATCACATCTTATTTCCTCTAATGCAAAGTTTGTCTTCTACTCAGTAGTTTGTCTGTAATTGTTATACTAGAAAAATCTTTCTGCCTGCCAACTTGTCAAAGAAAAACAAAGCCTCTGGAAAAGGTTTTATGACTTCTGGTATCCCTGAAGCACATAACTATCTTTCTAGAGGTATTCAGACCTCAGAAAAAGTATAGAGTTAGCCAGGCATGGTGGCATGCACCTGTAATCTCAGTACTTAGGAGGCCGAGACAGGAAGTTTGCAGGTTCGAGACTAGCCTCAGCAACTTAGTGAGACTCTTAGCAACTTAGCAAGACCCTTTTTGAAAACAAAAATTGAAAAGTTCTGGGGATGTAGGATGGAGGTAGAATGCCCCTGGGATCAATCCCCAGTACCACACCGAAAAGAAAAGCATGGCATTAGGCATTATTAGAAAGTGGCAGTATTTTCTTTCTTACCCCCAGTTGTTTCAAGCATACACAAGTTAAAATTTTTAATTAAATTGATTCATATAATCAAATTGATTAATTACTCAGTAATTATTTGACTAGACTTAAGATCAAACCACAGATGAATAACCAGTAGTCAATGGCTATAATGACTTTGTTGTATTGATGAAATATACAATAGACTAAATGCTATTATAGTACATAGAAAATTCTTAGCACATAATGCATATTTGGCAAAATAATGCATATAAGCCAAAATTTTTGGCTAAATTTGTTTTTTGAAACTAAGAGTTTAAATAAACAAAACATATAAAAGCATTAAATGATGATTATAGTCATGCTAGGATATGTTGAGTCAATTAATTATCAAAGACCCGTACTAAAATTAAAGCTCCATCACCCAATTTATTATCATTTTTTGTCTTTGTTATTAAAATGATACTTCCTAAATTTGTGTAATCGGTTATCTTTCTCCTGACTCCAAAAATAACACACTCCACTTAAATATCATTAAGATGTTTAAGAGGCATCTTGAACTTGGTCAAAGTAGAACAGTACTCTTTTTCAGCAAATGGTATCACAAACTGCCCAGGTCCCAAAACTTCAAATCATATATTATTTTTCAGATGTGTTGCATGCTTGCTCAAGCCCTTGCCTGGTACCATTAAAGTTGGGTATAATAGACATCTCCTTTCTTTTCTGCAAGGATATGCTTGGCCAGTTCCAAACTTCCCTCTCTGATGCCCCCCTGCAGTCCTCTCTCTCTGTTCATTATACTTCACTTCTGTTTCTGGAGGTCTGGTTTCTGCTCTTGAGACTTTGCACTTGTTGCTTATTTTGCCTAGACTGGATTCTTTCAGATCTTCTCATGGCCAGGCTCTTTTTCTTCCCCAGGCTTTAGTTCAAATGCCATTTCCTCAGTGGGGCCTTTCCTGACTAACTTACTTATAGTAGCCTTATCTACTTAGTCATTCTTAAATCATGACTGAGCCTTAGCAGTCACCACCTTCTACAGTTTTCTGTATTCATTTATTTGCAGTCTATAATGTGAGTTTCATCAGTGGAGTCACCTCTTTGTTGCCCACTATTTTATCTATAGCACCTGGCTCAGGGAATATTGAGCATGTGTGAATGCCTAGACAATACTTCATTTGATTCTTAAAACAACCTTCCGTGTAGATATTATTGATTATGTCAATGGATGATGTCTTAATTATTGTATGTCTGTAGGTCTTTTTGGAAGATCTATAATACATGTGTTTTTATTAAAGAAAATGTGTTAATTTTTATAGATAAGGAAATCTTAAGGTCCATAGAAGATAAGTAATGTTATGAAGTGTATAAATAGCACAGTTGGCTCTCCAATGTATGTCTTTTTAAAACAATTAATTTCTCTCAGTTTTATGGAAGTATAGTCAACAAACAAAATTTATATATATATATATATATATATATATATATATTTAAGGTATACAATGTGATGTTTGATTTGGATGCATATTTGTTATTGATTTAGTGTCTTGGCCTCCAAATCTTTGCTATTCCTATTCTAACTTGCTAACCTATTGGAAGTTTTCTTGGCAAGAAATTGAAATATTGGATGGTGCCTGCCCTATCCTGGAGTAACTTATGAGAAAGAGGAAATTTAGTTAGGTGGTCAGAGATTGAATTAGCTTTTTTTCCTTTTAAAACATGTATTCATTGTGTTCTTGTTATGGTTAGATATAGAATAGCCCCTGAAAGAGCTCATAAACTGGTGTTTGGAGTTGATGTAATTGAGTCTGAAGGGTTGTAACCCCAGCAGTGGATTGTAATGGATTTACCTGGGTGGTGGCCTGGGCAAGTAGGATGTGGCTGGGGGAGGTGGATCCCTGGGGATGCAGCCTTTGGGATTATATGTTTCCTCTTCCCTGTGATCTCTCTCTTGCTTCTGGCCTCCATGATAGGAAGAATACAGCTCCTGTGCTCTCCCTCCCTCTGCTTCCTTCCACCATGCCCTGAGATCCATAGTCCCTGGCCTCACATGGACTGAACCTGAAACTGTAAGAAAATAAATCTTCCTTCCTCTAGGTTACATGGTCAAGCTTTAGATTATGGATATAAGAATGCTGATCAGAACAGTTCTTCTTCACTGAATCAGAACAGTTCTTCACTGAGCTTCTTTATTTACTTTTATCCAGATGGTGCTAGTATGGGCTCCATTCATGTCTTTTTTTTTTGCAGTACTGGGGATTGAACCCAGGGGCATTCTACCTCCAAGCTACACCACCAGTCCTATTTTTTATTCTTTATTTTGAAACAGGGTCTCACTAAGTTGCGGAGGACCTCATTAAGTAGCTGAGCCTGACTATGAACCTGGATACTCCTGTCTCAGCCTCTGAAATACTGGGATTACAAGTGTGCGCCACCATGCCTGGCTACCCCTAGGCCTTTTTTATTTTTTATTTTGAAACTGGATCTTTATAAGCTGTTGAAATTCTCACTAAGTTGCTGAAACTGGTCTTGAACCTGAGATCCTCCTGTCTCAGCCTCCCAAGTACCATTCAAGTTCTGTTAAATAATGCTGGTATAAGAATTTCAGAAATATTATTTTGAAACTTTTACTACTGCTTTTGCCTTCTACTTTCTACCTAGCAAAATTTGACTTATCTTTCATTTGGTGAATTGCAATTTAAGTGTAAGACTAATTTTTGTTGTTGTTGGAGGTGGTATCACATAGTAATTATCCAGTAAGTTTTGGATTTAGGCTTATCTAAACTCAAATCCAGACTCTAATGCTTGCTAATTTTGTGGCTCTGGAAAAATTTTCTAATATGGTAAGCAGGTATAAAAACAGTATTTCCTTCCTAGGATTGTTAGAAAAATTAAGCAATCTACTACATAAATTCCTTCTGTGGTATGTGACATATAGTGGGTATTCAAAAATAGCTACTATTGTTTTCTATCTTTGTACATCTACTACCAAACTGCAGAGCTTAGAATATAGTTGACATCTAAAAATTGGTGATAAAATTAATCCAGGGGCCATTTTATCTTCTAGATCTTTGATAAATCCTAACAGGTTTATTCTTTTTTTTTTTTGGTACTAGGGATTGAACTCAGGAGCGTTCTACCTCCGAGCTACACCCCCAGCCCTATTTTTTATTCTTTATTTGGAAACCGGGTCTCACTAAGTTGCGGAGTGCCTCACTAGGTAGCTGAGGCTGGCCGAGAACCCGGATCCTCCAGTCTCAGCCTCCCGAATGCTGGGATTACAAGTGTGCGCCACCACGCCCGGCTGGTTTATTCTTTATATTAATTTTCATAAGGAAGAATCAAAGATCCAGGTATGATGGCATACTGCTGTAATCCCAGTACTTAGGAAGCTGAGGCAGAAGGATGGCAGTTTTGAGGCCAGCCTCAATGAATTAGCAAAGCCTTTAGCAACTTAGTGAAACCCTGTTTCAAAATGAAACATAAAATAGGTCTGAGATGTAGCTCAGAGGTAGAATATTCATAGGATAAAAAAAAAAAAGAAGAGTAATAAAGAAATATACCTATTGCTAACCCTGATATTTGTCATTCATTGCCTCACCAAGTCTAGTTTTAAAGTTATTTGATGGAATTTCAGGATATATGCTCTTTTCAATTTCAATGATTGTTAAAATTAAAAAGGATGTTGTTGTAGAGGCTCACTTTCTGCTTAGATTTTAAGTTGCCAAATTCATATTTACTAGATTGTATGACACTCCTCCTAAAAGCTGATCTTTTATTCTCAAGCCAAATTACCCACCATTAGTTTCTCTCCAGAGTACCTACCTCTTAATCCAAGAAGGCCCTGTTATCCTGTTTCCCGTGTTGATGGTGGCATATCATTTTCCAATATTGCTGGTAAGCTGAGAAATTCAAAGGTGTGTATGGATTTTGGGAGTCAGGAGGATAAGTGCCATCTGCTTCCTCCTTTCGGGTTTGTTGCTGCTGAAGGGGGAGCCCAGCATGTTTTCTGTTTGCCAATTATAAGGGAAGCAATTGGGGAGTCTTTAGAAAGAATGAAGTTATCATTTCATGTGCATATGCTGTTTGCACAGAGAGAGGTTCCATGTTTTTCAAGTTAGCAGTTTTTCAGTATTGTGTTTGAATAAGGTATTGAGCTGGGCCTAATCTTCTCAGAAGAAATCCTGGCTTTGTTGTCTATGGTGTTCACCTTAAAGAGACCAAAACAAAACAAAACAAAACAAAACAACCCCCCCAAACCTAAGTGAGTCCTCTGTAGTGCAAATTCCTATTTTTTAAAACCTCCTTCTGTTTATAAGTCCATTTCTGGTTGCCATTATGTGTAGAATGACTTTCCTTTATATTCTCAGGCCATGTGGTAAGAAAGCTGCTTTTTTTACAGTTGTATGATAGGACAGTTGCATCAAACATCAGAAAAATAACATTAGATAATCAAGTTTTAAAAATGCAGATAGTTAGGCAAATGATCTGAAAGAGTACAAGAAATACAAATGGCCAGTAAATATATTAAAAATGCTCAATATCAGCTGGGCGTGGTGGCGCACGCTTGTAATCCCAGCATTCGGGAGGCTGAGACCGGAGGATCCTGGTTCGTGGTCAGCCTCAGCTACTTAGTGAGGCACTCCGCAACTTAGTGAGACTCGGTTTCAAAATAAAGAATAAAAAATAGGGCTGGGGGTATAGCTCGGAGGTAGAATGCCCCTGAGTTCAATCCCCAGTACCGAAAAAAAAAAAATGCTCAATATCTTTAGTCATTATAGGAATGCAAATCAAAACTACAATGAGCTATCATCTAACCCTAGTTAGAATGGCTATCTTAAAAAAAAAAAAAAAAAAAGCTAGTGAGAGGTTATTTTCTCTGAAAAATAAGTTGAATGATTTGAAAATTATGATGAAAATGAGTTGAGAAAAAAAGAAAATTGCTGTTGAATTAGATGTGAGACCACTCAGAGGATTGGAAAGAAATAATAAAAAATTGAAAGGATGCTGCGATTTGATTCTTTAGCATGTATCTTTGACCTTGTGCTTTATTTAATGAAGTCAAAACTATAAATCTTATGATGCACTATTGTTATATTCTGTTCAAGAAAGAAGAGAAAATAGTCTTATCTATATATCTGTATATTTAAGGAAATACCTTGGCTCCATATAGAAATATTGGAGAAAGAATGTATATCTATATGATTTCAAATAAAATGTCAAGTTGTATATATTTTGGGGAGTTCACTTTACTTTATGCCTTCCAATAATTATCTTTCTCTAGGTACCAGATGAGCTAGAAAAGAAGGTGTTTACTCTGATTTCAAACCTCATGGGAATGTAGGAGGAAGCATGACCAAGAGAGAGACAGGGAGGGAGGGAAAGAGAGAGGGGGGATGGAGAGAGAGAGAAAGAGAGAGAGAGAGAGAGAGAGAGAGAGAGAGAGAGAGAGAGAGAGGGAGGACTTATCCAAGATTGAGTGACTTCTATTTTCTTCGAAATGAGAAGATTGAACATAATTAGGCTCTAAATTCTAATTTCTCATATTTTATATTTCTTCATTTTAGATTGGCAAAAGTGATGACCATTTTATTGTGTAACCTCTTTGATGGCTCTTTAGTCTCCTGTATTTCTATTAGTTTTAATGTTTTGAATACTCTATTGGTCCTAGGATATTATTTGGGTTCATCCTAATCTCTTATTAATCATCCAATAGATGCTTATCTGGAAGAGAAATCCAGATTGGGTTCAGTTTGGTTAATCCCCATATCAGAACATGTTACTCCCTTGATTAAGATCCTTCCAGCACCCACCCTTAATACAGGAGGCCATCTATGTTCCTGCATCTAAGATCATGCATGATCAGCCTCTACAGAGTATTCCTTCTGGACTCTGGGCACTTCTGCTTCTGAACTATCTTGATTTCACTCCAAAGTGGTACTTCATGCCTCTAAGATTTCACTCATACTGTGTCTTCTATCTAGAATGTTCTTCATCTTCTTTCTTCTGGGAAATGCCTGTATGTCCAGTTCTGATGCTGTCTCCATCAAAGAGTCTTACATGATTACCCTCAGCCAAATGAGGTACTTCTTTTTTGTCCTCCTTAAAGTTCTGAATTTATATCCAACACCTTTTTTTTTGTATTGTGGATTGAACCCAGAGGAAATATACCTCTGAGATACACACTCAGCCTTATTTTATTTTGAAACAGGGTCTTGCTAAATTGCTAGGGGTCTTGCTTAGTTGCTGAGGCTAGCCTTGAACCTGTGATCCTCCTGTCTCAGCCTCTCAAGTACTGAGATTATAATCATGTGCCACTGCTGTACCTGGTTTAGATCCAACATTTCATATTCTATTACTTTTGTCTTCCACTAATGCACAATTTCTTTGAAGGAAAGGACTGCATCCTATTCATGTTTGTTTCAGCACCTATCTGCACAGCTTCTAGCATGAGAAAGTGTTTGAAAAATATTTGGTCTAATTCACCATTGCAAACATAAATATTTAGAACTGGACCTGAAAGGAAATATTGAGACCATCTACCTGAAGTCCTTCATTTGTGCATGAAGCAACAGGCCCAGAGAAGCTCAGGATGTTTCCCAGCATCTGTTACTAGTACTGAAAGGCACAATTTACTCACTGTATCTCAGTCTCACCTTCTTCTCCTGCGATCCCAAACTCAAGAGAATTATCTTACAAATTCACAGGAGAATTTATTTATTGTACAAGAAATCAAAATTGGCACAATGAGCCAGATGTGGTGGCCCATGCTTGTAATACCAGCATTTGGGAGGCTGAGACCAGAGGATCTGGGTTCATGGCCAGTCTCAGATACTTATTGAGGCATTCCGCAACTTAGTAAGACCCCGTTTCAAAATAAAGAATAAAAAATAGGGCTGGGGCGTAGCTCGGAGGTAGAATGCCCCTGAGTTCAATCCCCAGTATCGAAAAAAAAAAAAAATTGGCACAATGAGAGAAGATATTGGAAAGTTTCTACCCAAGCTCAGATTTTAAAAATGAATATAAGCTAAGGCCTCATCAATGAGTCTTTTCTAGTTGCCCAAGTAAGCATTTTTCAGTTTACACCCCATGAAAGCCATTACAGGCCATGATTAAGGCAAGTACAAAATATCCAGTCCTTAAAGATCTATGTCAGTAGGGTTGGTGTCCATAAATGTAAGAAAAAATTTATTATTCAAACTGGGATATTTTTAAGAGCAAAGAAAAGCTATTATTATTTTTTAAAATTTTTATTTTTATTTTTTTTAATTAACTGGTGTATTGTAATCATACATCTTTGTTAGGTACAAGCTGATAAAGGCATACATGCACCTTTCTCATTTAATCCCTTCCTCAATTCCCACCCCACTCCCTTCCCTCCTTTTCGACTTCAGTTTAGTGATTGACTTTGATATATTTGTGAAAGTACCTCATGTGCATTAGGGTGTTCCCCCGCCCCCGTCCATCACCTTCAGTTAAGTCAACTTCTTTGCTTATCTAGGGTTTCTTCTTTTTCATCTGGAGTCCCTCTTATGCCCCATTTTCTCCTTAGCCCCTGAATAATACGGAGAACATATGCTTTTTTTAACTTTTTGGACTGACTAATCTCCTTTAACATAATGTTTTCCAGTTGCATCTATTTCCCTGCAAATAACATGATTTTGTTCTTCTTTATGGCTGAGTAAAATTCCATTGTGTACATATCCCATAGTTTTGTAATCCATTCATCTGTCGATGGACATCTTGGCTGTTTCCATAGTTTGGCAATTGTGAATTGTGCAGCTATAAAGATAGATACACATGTGTCGGTCTGATAGTTTGGTTTCCATTCTTTTGGGTAGATACCCAGAAGTGGTATTGCTGGATCATATGGTAGGTTCATTCCCATTCATCTGAGGATCCTCCTTATTGTTTGCCAAAGTGGTTGCACTAATTTGCAATCCCACCAACAATGTATTAGGGTTCCCACTTCTCTACACCCTTGCTAGCATTTGTTGTTTGTGTTTTTTATGATTGCCATTCTGATTGGAGTTAGGTGAAATCTCAAGGTAGTTTTGATTTGCATCTCTCTGGTTGCTAATGATGTAGAACATTTCCTCATACATTTATTGTCCATTTGTATTTCTTCTTTTGTGAGGTGTCTATTTAGATCCTTTGCCCGTTTTTTGATTGGGTTATTTGTTTTCTTAGCTGTGAGTTTCTTGAGTTCTCTGTATATTCTAGATATTAGTCCTCTATCAGAAGAATAGCTGGCAAAAATTTTCTCCCACTCTGTGGGCTCTCGGTTGAGGTTCTTGATAGTTTCCTTTGCTGCACAGAAGCTCTTCAGTTTAATGCAATCCCATGTATTGATCTTCCTTCGAGTTGCTTGCACTTTTGGGGTCTTGTTGAGAAAGTTTTTACCTGTACCTATGTGTTGTAGTGTTGGCCCTATGCCCTCTTCAAGTAGTTGTAAGTTCTCTGGCCTGACTTCCAGGTCTTGGTCCACCTTGAGTTGACTCTTGTGCCGGGTGAGAAAAGGATTTGTTTCCATTAAAAAAAAAAGTCTACTATCAATGGCATAAGCGTAAACCAGGACTGTTCTGACCAAATTAGGACATAATATGGTTCCCCAAAATGCAATTCACTTCTATCCATTTGTAGGTTCATTGCTCCAAGAATGTTCTTCTAGACAAGTGAGGCTCAGAGTTGGGCTGAGACTGTCAGAAGAGCTTCTTTTCTAGTTTTCTATCTCTCCCATCTCAGTCTGGTCCCGATTCTCCATTTCAACTCAAACTCCATTCAATTAGTTTCCTGTTTTCCTTGCCTTTCCCAGTGGAAAGACATTTAGTCTTCATTTCTTGTCATCACATGACTTGGTTTTTATGTAGTTTCTGACTGCAATGACTGGATTTCAAGCTTTTTATTGGTTTAAGATGTTCAATTAAGTGTTTAAACATTTTTGTTAAGTCATAATTATTTTGACCAACACAGGATTTGGAAAAGGTAGGTGGGTGTCTGTGGCTTGCTCCTGTCTTTAATCAGAGCAGATCCTCATTTCTTCCTCTGTCAGTTGATGAATACCCATTGTCAGTTCTGCCAGCCCCTTGATACTCCTCAGTGGAAAGGAAAGGAGTCCAGCATTGGGCATTGGGCCCAGGTTGTAGCTGGGTGGGGATATCTGCCATCTTTGGCAGCTTAGTCTGTGCTTTAAAGAGGGCAACCTGGCTTTTCCATGTTTTTAAAATTTTTCTTAAGAAGGCTTTTTCTATTAAGTTTGATGAAAAATCATGACTCTGTCTCATATCTCAGAAGCTGACTTCCTTTAACTTCAGCTCCCAGGTTACACATCTGTGTCTACGGTTGGCAGCATCTGCAGTGGCTTGCAATGATTCTTGCCTGCTAGTACTCACAATCTTATGTAATCCCTGCCTCTGAGTGCCAGCAGGATCCAGTTCCTTGCTTTGAACTAATAGATCTCAGTATTGAGAGGCGGTGATGAGAGGATAGCAGTCTTGAGGCCAGCCTCAGTAATTTAGCGAGACCCTCAGAAACGTACTGATAGCATGTTTCAAAACAAAAAATAAGAATGGCTGTGGTATAGCTCAGAGGTAGAATGCTCTTGGGTTCAATCTCCAGTACCATATATATACACATGAGAAAAAAAGAACCCATAACAAACAGACAGAACAAATAGAATGTTGCAGCAAGGGCAATAATTTGTCACTTCTGTGATCAAAATACAAAAGGCTGTTATTTCCATCTCACCATCATCCCATTTCCGTTTCCTTCTCATTTGCTCTGATGAAGTCAGCTCCCACATACGAAGCCTTCCCATGGAGAAACCCTCATGATACAAAGTGAAGGAAAGCCTGTGTCCAACAATTCATTGATAACTGTGAGGGTCTGAGGCCAACAGCCAATGAGGAAATGAATCCTGCCAGCAACAATATGAAAGTGAACCTTTCCTAGGAAACTTTGAGATGACTTTAGCCTTGTGAGAAACCCCCCAAGCTGTGCCCACATTCTGGACCCAAAGAAACCGTCAGATAGTATGTGCTATTGTTTTAATCCACTGTATTTTGGCGACATCTGTTACACAGAAACAAATAATATAGTGTCTCAGCAACCATTAGGTCAGTTTCAATCCTGGCCTTGCCCCCTTTTCTTTTGGCCTTGGGGAAATGGTCAAGTTATCAATGTCACACAATTTAATTAAGAGAACTAATACTGGAACTTTGTCTTTTTAATTCTATGTCCAGTTTTCTTTCTTTATCTCAGTATTTACATGCAGAACTGGTAGTTCCACTGGAGTCTTGTGCAAGTATTTAAACTAATTCAAAACTATTTATTGAAAAAAAAGTAAAACAAACTTTGCCTTTTATCCTCTTGCAGTGTGCTGCTTGTATCCAAGTCAGACAACAACTTCTGTTTTTTAATTTCCTTAGTACAGTACAACTTTTGTTTTTTTAATTTCCTCAGTACAATCCTGGTGATGCTGTCTACATTTGAGAAATTAAGCATCTCCTGGTAATCAGTAGCACAGAGCACTTGCATGGGAAGACTTCAGTCTGAACTTTACTGTTATGCATTGCTCATCAAAAGTCCTGCTGAGAAAATTTGTATTCTAGTATTAGAGACAGTTGAACCATTTATTTTTTATCAGATTCTTTAGGCTTTACCATGGTATCAAAACACACCATGAGCTAGCCACCTACTGAAATGTATTATCTTGATTCTCTGTAGAAAATGCCTTCACAAAACCACAGTATAAAATTATGCCCTAAACTCTGAAATAAAAAATGTTCATAAATAGAACTACTGTGTGTTTCTAAGCTTTTGTTAAAATCATTATCAAGGATACCACGAGTTTGTTGTTTTTCTCCCTTCGAAGCTAGGGAATAGGAATATTTCCCTGATAGTCATTATTTTAACAAATAATGGCAAGTATGTAACATATTAACTTTCCCATTTTGCCTTGGCTGTTGGGAATTACAATCATTTTATTATCAACGACAGTAGCTATCCTTAGTTTAAGTTGCCCTTATATTTCTTTTTGGTTCTATATTTTGTTTCTTGGGACTTGTTTAATTTCTTTTCAGCTTTATATTGTGGCTTTATATTGTTTGGGTGCCTTTCTGTTTTAAATTATCATATTTTAGGCAGTAGGCAGTGAAATACTGTGTATTCAACATTTGGCAAAAGCCTTTTTTTAAAAATCTAGAAAATAATATTTGTTCATTTTTTTTCACCTGCATCATGAAAACTCAGTCACAGCAGGTTGAATTTTTAATTTTTTTTCCTTGTATGCTTTAGTAATTTAATAGCTAGGCATACTTACCTGTTTTCATCCATGTTGAATAAGGTCTTGCAACTGGGATGAGGCATGAGGTGCTGGTTATACCAAGAAGAATTAGGACAGGCAGTGAGCAAAGCGAGGTGACAACCAGAGCGAGTCCAACCTCTGCAGAGGGCCAGGGCAGTGGGGGCTGCTTTTGGAGAAAGATGTGTTGGGACCTACTCTGTCTAGTTCTGATCCTTTTTACTGCTATGCAGGGTCTGAATGGTGTTTTCAGCAGAGAAGTTCCATTCTGTGGATGGTTTATTCCTGCCTGGGTGACTCCTTTGTCTATTTCTCTGATCCTCTTCATGATTCTATGAGCTACCTCATTTCTTTTAGCAATCACTTATTTTCTGCTGAAACCTATCACAACTTATTTTATTGTGTGCAGCTAAGAATCTTGACCACTACAGGCTTACAAACACATATGCCTTCAGAGGGCTAGCCAACTAGCAAAAAGATTGACATGGGTCAGTGTAGACATCAGGCCACAGTGAAAGAGGGGAGAATGGAATCCCACTCCCCATAATGGCAAACTTTTCTAAAACATTCTCTCCACTAAAGCAAAGGTAGTTGCATTCACTCTTCTAATTTAGTTAACCAGGCTGCCAGTTTTTTTTTTTAACTTTGATACTCAAGTTTATTTAATGTATTTGGTTATCTTAAAAAAAAAAAAAAAAGCGGACTGAATTTAGAGAATTCCTTTCTTGTAGGAATTCTACTCCTACATTTTGCCACCTTAGTAACACAGCTTGTGACACTGAATACCCTGGAGTTTCTAAGATTTGCTTGTACCGATGTACCTTATGGTAAAGCCAATCATGGTCCCAAATAAGGAGAAGGAAATAAGACTGGATGCTGTTGGCCAACACTACTCTTCTCTAGCTACTCCTTGTCCCCATATAACAGATAATGAGGTCCTAGGAAAACGCTGGGCTCTAAATGTACTTTAATGTCCCAAACAGTTCTTGACATATATATATGTATACACATATATACATATATATGTATATATGTATATATGTATCTCCTATTATTTTTTGTTTGTATGGTTTTGGTGGTACTAGGGATGGAACTCAGGGGCATTCCTCTGAGCTATACCCCCAGACCTGTTTTATTATTTTATTTGGAAACAAGGACTCATGAAGTTGCAAATGGCTTTACTAAGTTGCTGAGGTTGGCCGCAAACCTGTGATCCTCCTGTTTCAGCCTGCTGAGTATTGGGATTACAAGCGTGCATCACCTCACCCTGCTTAAGTTATCTTTTTTTATTTTTAATACTTTTCTTGGTGTATTGTAATTATATTGCATATTGAGGTATAGATAGGAATATACATGCCCACAATTATTGGTGCGTTTAGAAACTGGAGACTTGGCTAACATTTTGAACCCTAGGATACAGCAAGAACAAGCATTCTGGTACAAGTGACATGCCTGAAAATTGTATCTGAAAGACAGATCATGAGGTCTGTTGGCCGGTGTTCAGAGTGGCAGGTGTCTGGGACAATGTTGAGGTGAAACACATCTATTTCATTTTTCCCCTCAAGAGGTAGTTAGCTGTAAAGTGTGAGATCCAGCACCCTATTCTCTGTGTTTCATCCGGAAGACACAGCACTTTAAGCTAGCATTTTATTCGCAGTTTGAAGACTGTCATTTGGATCGCATCCTGTTTTGCAATTCTTGTATATGCCACCTCATTCCTTCCCGTTGGAATGCCATGTCTACCAGATTCATTAGCTCTAATAGACCCTTTAGCTCTCTCAGAGTTATATGATTTCAAAGTGTTACAAAATCGTTCATGTCGTTCTAATTTAAACACGATGTTGTTATTACGCCATCTATTTTATAAACTATCCCTCTGCTTCCTTTTCTACTTACTGGGTGTATGAGAAGTGGAAGACAGCATTCCAATCAACTGAGGAACTTAAAAGTCTGGGTAATTGCATTTGACAAATGTCAAAACCTCAGCCCCCAAATGCTCACAACACTTTCCTTCCTGACACCAGCAATAATGGAAATGCTGTGGTGCTAATGAAGGATTTCTACTGTGGGTCCTTGAACATGGGCCAAACTACGTCATCAGGACTATCAGGCATAAGCCATTCTGACTTCTTGGCATTGCTTTATCCTTCCACTGAAGTCAGGCTTCCAGTTTTATTTAGGATGACATAAAAAATGTATATCTGTTTTTTAAGATACAAGTCCTGAAATCTTTGTGAAAAGGCAAAAAAAAAAAAAAAATGACAGAGTGTGGAAAATGATAATGGTTGTATGTGTAAAAAAGTCATCTTTATCTTAGGCTCTTGGTTCTTTAAAGCTTGTACAGACCCAAGGGGAGAGATGGCCATCAGAGGTATCATTTTTCAATAGGAAAAGCATTGCTTTGGAGTTGTATGTTAGCAGAGCTGGGAGAAACCTAGAGATGATCTTGTCCAATCTGCTTGCTTTGCAGCTAAGGCAATTGTGGCTAAGAAATTGATAGGAAATTCCCCAAATAAAGTGTGGGGGTGAGGAGGGAAAAAATTGAAAGAGAAATAGATTATTCATTCATTAGCTATGGCTTTTACCTTCTTAGGAGTATGAAAGGTGAGAGTAAATTTGCACAGTGAAGTTATGTGGGCTATTTTCAAATAGGGTCTCACTAAGTTGCTAAGAACCTTGCTAAGTTGCTGAAGCTGTCTTCCAACCCTAGATCCTCCTGTCTCAGACTCCCAAGTATTGGGATTACAGGCATGTGCCATGTCACCCAGCTAGGTGATATATTTTGACCCTTGGCTTATTGGCCTAGTTACCAAGACTTTATTCTCAGAGAAGATATTGATTCAGCTGGTGTCTCATCCAATGTGACCTTGAATCTCCATTTAGAAGTTGCTGAGGAAGATGCTGAGCAGATGGGTCTGATAGTGCTCTTGGCTCCTTATAGCACATACTGGCGTGGCGTGTGGGAGATCAAGACGATATTATGTTCCAAGTGGGCTGATATAATATAATACACACACACACACACACACACACACACACACACACACACACACACTGGTGCAAGAGATCCTCAAGGGTATTGGAGGCAAGGGGTTAGAAGATGTGAAGTAGAGAGATGAAGAAAAGATCAACCTAGCTGTATGACACCAGCAATTCCTGCAGGCAGTCGGTGGCCCTTGACTACCTGAGCTCAGACCAGGAATGACACACCAGGCCCCACACTTCTATAGCAGCTATGGTGAGCCCCTGTAGGCAACCACAAGAAGTAGAATTCCACAACCCCCTCCTCCACCCCTTCCCATCCCATCCCTAGATGTCTCATCAGCATCATAGTCCGTCTGATATCTGGAGAAGGGATTGCAAATGGACAGGGGAAGGAATACAGAAAGGCTAGTTGCCTAAAAAAAAAAAAAAATCAAGTTTTATACTAAAAGAGAACAGATCTTGTAGCCAGCAAGGACTTTTCACAACTGGCAGGAATAATCATTTCAGACTCCCCCACCATGTACCTTCTGTAGCCACATGACCTCTGTTTACTGTTCTCTTTCAACTCTTGTTCTTGTCCACATCCATCGTCCCTCCTGTGAGGTCCTCTCTAGGATGGTAAATCTCACCTGTGAACCAACACCAGTTACCAGGTTGAACACTGAACTGCTTCTGGTCGGCTTCTCCTCCTCCCATCTCTATGGTTATCCTCAATAATAGAGGAACTGTCTGTGCGCTGAGACGACCATGTCTTGACTGAGTATAGACACTTGGTCTCTCATATGTTCTGAGACATTGTCCGTGTGAGCCACTCCCTTCCTTTTTTTCGTGGGGTTGGGGATGGTACCTAGGGGTATTCTACCTCCGAGCTACACCCCCAGCCCAATTTTATTATATAATTAGACTCATCATCTTGCTAAGCTGCTGACAACCTCGCTTAGTTTCTGAGGCTGGTTTCGAACCTGCAATCCTCCTGTCTCAGCCTCCCAAGTACTGCAGTTACAGGTGTGTGCTACCATTCTGAGCCATTCCATCTGATGGAGAGCATGGTGCCACGTAAAAGATCCAGCTGCATTTCTGAATCCAACAGGGCCCCAAGAGGAAATATACAGCATCCTTAAATGAGGAAATCGAGGCAAGTTTGATGAAGGAGCTCTTTACAAACCTGAAGGAAGAACTAAGGGGAATAAGCCAAGGCTGGAGCAGCATCTCAGAACCAGCAATAGTGGTCTGAAGTAGGAAGAGGGAGGGGTAGCTATTAGGACCCAGAGACATCTCTTTCAGTAGGAAAAACCTTTGGTAGAGGACAGGAGTCACTGCCAATCTGTGGCCTAGCAGGGAGTAAGCAAGGAAGTACATACCTGCTCTTGGTCTCTGCCTACCATGGTATCTCTTGCTGATGACCACCCTGCCACCTTGGACAACTGACCTGGAAAGCAGAAGATAAGAGAGTACCGTTGATGGAGTCCATAGAGTCAGTCTCCTGGGACACAGAGCAGATGGAGGAGGGTGGGAGAGGGAGCCTGTAGGGGCAACTACATTTTCAGATATACTGTGGGTCTTATGATTTAGGATTTGGGCTCTGCCATGTATAATCTATGTGAATTTGAGCAGGTTTCTTAACTTTTCTGGAACTTAGTTTCCTTTTCTATGTAATGGTGATAATAACAATTCCTTCCTTGTTAAGTTGTTTTGAGGATTAGGGGTGATAATACATGTGATGTAGAGACTCATAAGAGCACCAGGTGCATAATAATTGCTTAGAGAACACTACGGGTTTCCCTAGTCATTTTGTCTATAGAAAGACAGGTAGAAGGGACTATAATTTCAGAATACTACATAGAGGCATTTACTTTTCATGTGCAGAAGATGCCTTGGTAGGGAAATTCTGAATGAAAGGATAATAATGGGGTATACTACTCTATGGTACCACTCATTTCATACTTGTATTATTTCATGTAGGTCATGAGTCCTCCTCCCTCCTCCTCCCTCCTCTTCCTCCTCCTCCTCCTCCTCCAAACTAGGGATTGAACCTAAGGGCATTCTACTTCTGAGCAGTACCCCAGCCCTATTTTATTTTTTGAAACAGGGTCTCACTAAGTTGCTGAGTGTCTCGCTAAGCTACTGAGGCTGGCCTGGAACTTGTGATCCTCCTGTCTCAGCCTCCCAAGTACCAAGATTACAAGAGTGTACCACCATGCATGGATCCTGCTTCTATCTTCTTGAAAGGTTGATTTTGAGAAATTGTCCTCCAGAAAAAAAATAGTTACAATTACAGGCAAAATTTTATTGTCTAGTTTTAAATTAATTGACTTATTTTAGAATCTTGTAGCTGCTTTACTGTTTAATGGTTGGATTGAGTAGCAGAAAAGCAACTGTATTCTTTATTTAATTTAGAAATAAAATCTGGTCTTCACCCCTGTTTAATATAGCTCTATTATGCTACTTAGGTCCCCCGACTCCTTTTAAAGATGAGGCAACTTTTGTAAGTGTTGGAGGTTGACAGCTTCTAATTACTTCCTCATTGGGAATTTCCCTTGGTTTAGGAGAGCCACCTCATCTATACCCAATAGCTGGTATAAATACCTTGGATATACCTGCTTATGCCCAGGGTTTATAAAGATCTCATTGCCTTGCCTCTCTTTGAGACAACTTGAGGGGTCATTGCCCTCTATAGGACCACTGAAGCCTTTGTTGTGACTGCATTGCCACTTAACTTCTTCCCCAGTGCAGTTGTGCTTTTTATCCCTCCCAGGTTTTGGCCTCAGTAGTATATGTTAACAAACTTCCTGCATGCAAATATCCATCTCAGCCTGTTTCCAGAGAAATCCTTGGGGCCAAGAATTGGTTTTTATAAACCTTTTCTCTGACTTTTGTACCATCTGGAATGTTTAGTTAATCTTTATTGAGATCATCAATAGCACTTGAAAAACTGACTTGTAAGAATTTGAGGTTAAGGTGATATGGTTTTCCCAAAGGTCACTATTGTATCCTCCCAGAATTAGCTAATTATAGCTACACACAGTTTCTTTTCCTCCAGCACTACTCCGTCAGAGCCACATTCTCCATCCGAGAGGACCACTTCTCCAGAGGAGAGTCGTGCTTTCATTTCATCAAGGTTGGGTTCCCACAAAAGAACCACCATTCTAAAGGCCGATTTGACTTGACATTTATACTATAGAATTATACATACCAATTAAGCAGCCAGCCCATAGGCAGGAGAGAGCCATTTGGTACCATTCACAGCGAATCTCTGCCTTTGTGCCAGGTTTTATAGTGTTGATGTGTACTTAGAGCTCCTTAAGTAGAAATGTCCACCAGAATGTTGAGAAAGATGCTAGTGCTGTTGAAGACTGTTTTAGGAGAGCTGTGTTTGGCATGCACTGTTAGGATTATGAGAAAATGTAGCTCCATTAACAAAATTTACCTTAAGAAATAACACTGCTTTGGTATCTCACAGATGTCTGAGGCATGGGGGAGACTTTGCCCAGTTGAGGGACATTTTCAGTTTTGCCAGCTGGTTGCAGCAGGTGTTGCAGCAATAGTATTGCCCATGGTGCATGTTTGGACTGTGAGCTCTAGGCTTCTCTTTCAATGGTGCTAACTTTACTCTGCTCATGGTTTTTATGAAGATCTGCCAGGCTCTCAGGGCAGGTTCTATTCCTGCAGAAGTTACCCAGTAATGCTTTCTCCTATTGCTAGAAGTTATTGACACTCTGGTGTTTCCAACATGACACCTGTGCCTATACTCAAACTCCTACATCATAATCAAGTCATATCACCCAGTTTTTAAATTTAAAGCCAACAGCTGCAACCAAGTTAGGAGATGTTGTTGTGTTTACTGCAACAAAGTCTTACTTACAGTGTATTTGCTTAGGGACCCAGATTTCAAAAGGGAATTATTTTATGGACTCCTACCAGTGTGGAGTCTCACTGGGCTGGCCTAAGAATGACATGAAGGTATGCCAAGTACTATAATCTGCAACACCAAACACCATAAGGATGGTGTTAAAAGCCAGGTGCAATAGTCTCACCCAGTGAGTGATGATTGAACTCTACAGGATAGGCTGAAGTATGAAGAATGACCCCTCCTGTTGGAGGAAGAAAATATATGACTGCAATTATAAACTAAGTCATCCTCAATGTAGAAGAGGGATCAGTGTAAGATCTCCAAAACACTTAAGGTTTCACTTTTTTCCAATTTTGCTTTAAATTGTCATGCTACTTCCTTGATATCTCTCTCTCTCTCTCTCTCTCTCTCTCTCTCTCTCTCTCTCTCTCTCTCTCTCTCTCTCTCTGGTAAAACAGACACATAGAGACACATAAAGAAAGGATATATGAAATAGTTGCTTTGAAATAGGTAGCTTTGGGTCTAATAGGGATCAGATTTGAGAGACATATTTACAAGGGAGTCTAGTGAAAAGGGTACAATCAACTTCCAAGTATATATGACCCAAGTAAACTTGAATTATCCCATGGGAGGGAGGGAGGGAGGGAGAGAGAGAGGGAGAGGGAGGGAGGAAGGGAGGGAGACGCTTTGATACACCTGGTGTGTTTGACAAGTCAATTCAAATGTATGCACTGTGACTAATACAGCCTATTAGACCAGGCACAGATGAATATTTCAATCAGTAGGAAAGACACATTCTCATTTCAAGTGAAAAACTTGCAGGAGAAATTCACAGGAGAACTATGTAGTGGTTGAAAAGTCAAATCTTCCTCTAGAAACTCAACATGATACAATTTGCATAAAAGATGAAGAAACATCAAAGTCATACCTAAATGAAATGAAAATATTCAGCTTTATGCCCCCTGCCAGTAATATTTAAGGAATATGTAGTCATGGATGACCAAAGGAGACAGAAAAGTGTGCGGTGTGTCATTAGAGCTGATTTTTACACAGAATCGGGCTTTGAGCACTTGGCCCAGCTGCAGATGCTAGTAGGCAGAAGTTCCAACTGGGGGGAAAGTACCATGTCCAAATAGTATGCAATTACGGCTTATAGTCTAGGCCAATAGCAAACATTGACATGAAGAGATATCAGTGGTCCAAGGAGAATTAATGAGGCCTTTGGAGGAGCTTGGACTCCAGAGAAGGTGAATTTAAGGTTAGGTGTTATTTAGAAGTCAGGAAAAGCATTTTCATCCTTGAAAGTTGTTTAGAGCCCCTGCTGCAGGGCTGGGGATATATCAGAGGGGACAGGCAAGAGCACCTCTTTGGGGAACCATGCAAGTTTTGGATATAGGAACACTCTGCAAGAATACAAAGCTGGAATCCAGTTAAGAAACTGTGGTTGGATGACACAGATAGAATCACTTCCAAGATCACTGGCCTTCCATTTGTTACATACTCAGGCATTCTTTGAATACAGTTCTGTAGATATGCTTGCTATTGATGGTAGGCAGGATGTTCTAGCAACCAGCCGATGCCTCAAAATGGTTCATCTAATGATTCTCACATCACCAACTCAGTAATATAAGCAGATGTAATCTGATTTTCACTATGCCATTCACTCTTTAATCTTTTCCATTGGTCCTTGGGATGCCCGGAGACTCGTACACTTTGCATCTGTTTTCATTCTTGCAAATAGTGAATCGCTTTGCTCTATCAGCAGCAAGTTCTCTTTTAAAATAAGATCAATATCTCTAACGGCTTTTCAGAATGGGTACTTATGATCAATGTGCATCATTTATCACAGACTTGCCTGTGTGCATACCTTTTCACTTGAAATACTTTTTAAAAGGTAGCATTCTAGGTATGCATATGGATAAAATGCATAATAATCAGAAATTAATAATTTATAAATAAGATATTAAGATGGACATGAAATTAAAAGAAATTATTTCCTCTCCTCACTTAGGAAGCTCTTTTATTGTTATAAGTGATAATTTCAAATAGGCCACTGATAACAGAAATGAAGACACACATACACATATATACATTACATAGTAAATATACCATGTATGTAATAACTGTCAGTAAAAATACATACATCATATATACATACATATATACATAGGAGATATCATAGAAATAAATAGAAGATGGAAACTATAAAAGAAGAGCTAGCATTAATGACAAAATTTGTGCATTAATTTCCAAAAATGGGGAAGAAATTCTCTCTCATTCTATTTCTGATAAAAGCATGCAGGCAGACCTTATATGGCACTGAAATCGAGATTGCACACTGAAGTAGTTAAAACTGTGGGCTTTGGACTCAGTAGAAGTGGTTTTGAATTTTCTCACTTATTAGGGTGAATCTTTGGGTTAATGATTTCAATTCTCTGAGTCTCAGTGTCTTCATCAGAAACTTGGGTACAGCAATACCCATTCCTGGAAGGGGCTGAGAAGTTTAAATTAGAAAATGCATATACATTACTAAAGACAGT
Source organism: Graphiurus murinus (assembly GCA_004027655.1). Lineage (NCBI taxonomy): Eukaryota > Metazoa > Chordata > Mammalia > Rodentia > Gliridae > Graphiurus > Graphiurus murinus. The sequence goes on from PVLC010012694.1 coordinate 41,067, forward strand.
ACCACACAGTAACTGCTCAATAGCTATTAGTTCTAAAGTCTAGAACACACAGGGAATATCCAAACTTTATAAACGCTAAACATTGAATATTTGTAAAATTAAGATGAATCCAAAATGAGTGTTCAGTACTCATGGTAACTAAGACCTGCTTCTAGCTTTGCTTTGTAATCTTATTTCAATACTGTTTGGGAACAAAACTCTTTGCTACATCTGAACTATTGCCAAAGCATCATATTCTGAGAATGACACTTGAGCTTATTCATTACTTTAGAGTGATACACTGAGAAATGTTTCTGGTTGAATAGTTTAAAATATTTAAAAATGCATGCCAGCTCCAAGCCAAAAGTTAGAAATGTGTTTAATGTTTGTGAAACTATAAGACTTCCTCTCCTAGCTCTGTACTAGGAGGAGCCTTGAATGGTGTTATCACTGGACATGTAGCCACACATAACGTACTGGGATGTTTGAGGACAACCAAGCATCATGACTGCCTCCTCCTGCAATCTCTTCTGCACTGTGCGGCATCAAAGATTGGTATTCCCGGGCTACATTTTCCACACTGTTCTGCCAGTAGAACAAGTCTGCTTGAGTGGCACCTCATGACAGATTTGGAAGTCAGAAGAGGTTGATATTCTTCTGAGGCAGGTACAGCTACACTAGATGGTCACATGTTCATCACTGTAGTGCCAAAGCAGAGCTCATCATGACCCTCGCTGGCTCTTCAGTGACTAGGTAAGCCATGTCTGTAGACTTACTTGTAGAGGGAGGGGACACTGTTCCTGACCAAATCCTTACTCACATACACACTCATTTATTGAGCACTTACTATTTGATTTAATATTAAGTATTCTACAATATTCATTCCATTCAGCCCTTCTTATTTCTTGTTTGTTTATTTATTTATTTATTTATTTATTTATTTATTTATTTATTTGCAGTACTTGTGATTGAACCCAGGGGCATTCTATCCATACATCCCCAGCTCTATTTTTTTATTCTTTGTTTTGAAATAGGGTCTCACTAAGTTGTGGAGTGCCTCACTAAGTAGCTGAGGCTGGCTGCGAACCCGGATCCTCTGGTCTCAGCCTTTCAAGTACTGGAATTACAAGCGTGCGCCACCACACCTGGCTCCCATTCAGCCCTTCTAACAGCCCCAGTGATGCTTACATTTTTTCAAATGAAGAAAACAACTGGACCTCACATGTCCCAGTCCATGTAGACCCTGCCAGCATCTTTCCATATTTTCTACCTTTGCAATATTATTCAAATTGCTTTCTAAAACAAATTCTTCTCTTTGTACTAGGCCATATTCCCTTCAGCCCAATCAAGGATATTATTATAGCAATTCCTTTCTGTCTCCTCATTTTATCCTACAATGAGGCCACACCTTTACTCACGGTGGACCCTTGTGAGGCACTAACTATATTGAAGCCATAGCAACCACTATGTTTTGTCCAGCGCTTGGTACAGAGGAGGTGCTCACTGAAGCTTGGTGTAGGAGAGATACTCTCCCTTGGCACTCTGGTGGCATGCCTCTAATAAATTACACATCCCTCTGAATTGTGGTCGTTGGTTTGGGAATCTGTTTCATGAGACCTCACGAGAAGGAGCATGCCTTCTCTGATTTGCCTCCCTGCTGTTTGGGACATAGAAATGCTCAATACCTATTAGAGTTGTAGAGATTTTTCTTGGTGAGTACTGTGGCTATGACATATTTCCTTTCCTCTAACTTCAGTCTGCCTGGTTGCGCTTTAAACTGTCTTTTTGGCTGGCAGTTCTGGCAATGAAGAGCTGCCTGTGGATAATAATCACCCCCACTGATTCTCTTGGCATATTCTTTTCCTTTCTGCTCTCTGGGCTGCTCCTGGCTGATGTGACAGTAACACACAGAGCTCTGGGATGAGTCTTGTGGGTGCTAACCAGACTTACCGTCTGCTCTTGTATAAAATATTCATTTCCTGAATTATTTTTAGTCTTGTACCAAGTAGGTAGGAAGGGAGGAGGCTGTGATAAAGGATATTTGTCAACTCTTCCCTTGATTTACACATCTCTTGCTGCATGTGATATCTTAACCCTAAAGAAATAATCTCCATCTGTCAGTAAACCTAACGCTTTAACATAATGACTTTCATTCATTCAGGAAACACTTATCACTGTGACTCTGATTCATGAAGTCTGTGAGGTACTGGAGGTGAGATGGGAGTCGCACAGTGGATGATAGGTGATATTTCCCTGTCACATTTGACCTGTCTTATCCTAGGCTAGGGTGAGGGCTGGACAAGGTCTATATCCTGGGGATTCCATTTAGCAGTAAGTCACAAGACATCAATGACAA
>PVLC010012695.1:6487-36294 GCA_004027655.1 Graphiurus murinus
CACGCTTGTAATCCCAGCATTCGGGAGGTTGAGACCGGAGGATCCGGGTTCGCGGCCAGCCTCAGCTACCTAGTGAGGCCCTCCGCAACTTAGTGAGACTCGGTTTCAAAATAAAGAATAAAAAATAGGGCTGGGGGTATAGCTCGGAGGTAGAACGCCCCTGAGTTCAGTCCCCAGTACCGAAAAAAAAAAAAAAAAATGTGAGAAACAATACCTATCCTAAGGCATCGGCATGATAATGTACCTAAAGGTGCTCAGCAGGGAAGACGGATGGTTTAGAAAACAGTCTAATCAGAAAAAGAAATATTCTCTCTACTCCCTACCTATGTTAAAGCACCAACTATTAGTACAATTCTTGGTATCAGTGAACTTTTACTAGGTTGTGCTGCGGTAACAAAGATTCCAAAATCTCTGACTCGACATTCTAAGGGCTGGTTTCTGCCTGATGCTGCCTGTCAATGACAGTGGATGCAGCTCGACTATGGCTCCAGGGTGAACACCCAGCCATCAGTGTGCACATGCTGAGGGGCAGGAAGCAGGTGGCAGACCGCAAAATGGCTTTTAAAGCAATGCCTGAATAGGATGCACTGGCCTAAGCACTAAGAACATATAATTGGGAAGAATATAACCCACCATCCTTCCAGAGCTCGGAACCGAATCGGGCAGGGAAACCATAAAGCTACTCTATTACTACTCCTGGGTAGTGATGTCACCAAGGGTTCACACCACTATCTGGAAGAGATGGGAGAAAGTCAGGAAACTGCTGGCTGTGATCTGATCCTTAGTGTTCACCTGGAAACACGGCCATTCTCAACACTGGAATACTCCCCCCAGGTGGTTCCCAACAGCTCATTACAAGCTAGGGGTGCAGCTCAGTGACAGAGGGAATGCCAAGCATATGCCAGGCCCAGGGTTCCATACCCAGAGCCAAAAGAAGAGAGAAAACTCCTTAGGAAACAGCGTCGAATTCCCGTCTCTTACATTTCTGATTACTTCCCAAGAAAAGGGGCCTCAAAGCTTTGCAGGAGCGCCTCCTTGGCAAGGTCTAGCCCAGAACTACAGATGCCCTTCTGGGAATCGTAACTCTCAGCTTCTCTTCTACTGGCAGAGAAAGTGAATTCCAGCTGGCACCGGACAAGCTGGCACACACAGTTATCAGTATTTCAGAGTTCTGAAATAACAAAGAGCTCTATCTGCAAAGGTCGGGCAGCAGGGGCATCCCTAGGATGATAACACAGACGTCCAGAGGTCCGCAGACTGGCGGCGAGCCCCTCTCTGGCGGGCGGGCCCACTCAGCGTCCCCGCAGCTTTTCAGAGGGTGGGCACCGAAAGGGAACAGAAGGCACGCTCTTTCCCAGTGACAGGACACACTCCGAGCCTCGAAAGTTCGTGCTTCGGAAACTGAAAATTTACTAATCCCGCTGTTTTCTGCAATTGCCACGGCGTCAGCCTGACCCATGCGAATGGGTTTCCGGCACCTAGTGTAGGCCAGGCCCGCGGCTGACAGCATCTCGCCCTGCGCGGCCGCGCGCCCCCCTCCGGTGCGCCCAGCTCACTCTGGCCCACGGACGGCGGCGCGCGCGGGACACGCCGCGCCAACTTTCTGCTCGGAAAGGCCCGTGCGGCACAACGCGCAGGCGCAGGCCCCGCCCCCTCCGGCCCGAGCCAATCCCGGGGCACGCCGCGGAGGCGGATATCCGCGGGGTTCTTGAACCGACGTTATGGCGGGCCGACGCGGGGCGCTCATCGTGCTCGAGGGCGTGGACCGTGCGGGCAAGAGCACGCAGGGTCGCAAGCTGGTGGCCGCGTTGTGCGCCGCGGGCCTCCGTGTCGAGCTGCTGCGCTTTCCAGGTGCGAGCGCGGGGTGGGGGGCGGCGTGACTCCGCGGCGATCCCGGCGCATTTGTCGCCGCATCTATCTGGAAATTCTTAGGTGCTACGGTCGACCCCAGGGCCTCCTGCATGCCAAGCACGCGCTCTACCGCCGAGCGACACCCCCATCCCATGTTTTTAGGGTGTGTGTATGTGTGTGGTACTGGGGACTGAACCCAGGGCCATTCTACCTCTGAGCCACACCACCCGCAGCTCTTTTTTTTTTTTTTTTTTTTTGGAAATGGGGTCTTAGCTAAATTGCCTAGGCTGGTCTAAACCTGTGAACTTCCTGTCTCAGCCTCCTAAATACAGGGATTACAGGCATTTGGTACAGTGCCCAGCTTCAGTATTTTTAGTTTCTAAAGTAAAGCATGACCAATACTTAATCAAGAGGCAGCTTAAAGCATACAAAATGGGTAGGGAATTGGAAGAAAAGTTTTCTTGAATATTTACAAGTTCTAATCTTCTATTCAGACAGTCCGCAAATCCTACAAGTACTTCCTTTAACTTCATGACTTTCTACCTCTTCCCGAAAGCCCTTGGTCAGGCTGTCTACACACTGCTACCCTTCTCTGGGAAACCAATGGATATCCAGGGACAGTTCAACCTGTCCAAAGTTAGTAAAGTAAAAACTCAAAAGTTAGGTTGGAGTCCAAGACGAGAAATTAATTGCAAACTATATCTAATTTAAATGGAGAGCCTCACAAGAATTTGAATATTTCTCTCTCTTTATTTTTCCTAGAAAGATCAACGAAAATTGGCAAACTTCTGAGTTCCTACTTGGAAAAGAAAATTGAACTGGAGGATCATGCGGTGCACCTGCTTTTTTCTGCAAACCGCTGGGAACAAGTGTAAAGACTGACCCACTGCCGCCCCTGCCCCAAGCCCTTTGTTCCCATTGAGCATGCAGCTCTTGATTCTGAATGACAGTGGCAGCACCCGTGGTCCCTTAATGTTTACAAGGCTCTTAACTCAGTGGTCTTGTGAGCAGAGGTGGCATAGTTCCATGGTTCCCAGAGAGCACTAATTCTTGCTTTTTCTCCCCACCGCACCCCCAGCTTGTAGATTTAATTTTTTTACTGTACTGGGGCCTGAACCCAGGGGATGCTTTACCACTGAGCTATATCCCTAGTCCTTTTTATTCTTAGGGTCTCACTGGGTTGCCTAGACTGGCCTCCAACTTGTAATCCTGCTGCCTCAGCCTCCTAAGTAGCTGAGTTCCAGGCATGTGCTAACAGAACAGGCATACGAATTTAAATTTTTGAAAGACAGTTTTAGGTATAAGAAAAATGATCAAAAAGTAGAGCTAGAGCTGGGTGTGGTGGCACACGCTTGTAATCCCAGTACTTGGGAGGCTGAGACAGGAGGATCATAGGTTTGCAGCCAGCCTTAGGTACTTAGTGAGTCCCTCTGCAACTTAGTGAGACCCAGTTCCGGGGCTCAGGAAGGGCTCAGGAGCATCCTCTGTATTCCAGGCCATTAATTAAGGAGAAGCTGAACCAGGGCATCACCCTTGTCATGGACAGATATGCGTTTTCTGGCGTCGCCTACACAAGTGCTAAGAAGGTGAGTGCTGTGTGGCCTTCTGCTGTGATGCCAGAGGGGGTGTGTGTGTGTGTGTGTGCAGGGCGGATATTCACATAGAAGAGCAGATATGCACGTATCTATAGATGTAACCGTGATTTTGACTTTTTTTTTTTTTTTTTTTTTTTTTTTTTGCGGTACTGGGGATTGAACTCAGAGGCATTCTACCTCCAAGATATACCCCCAGCCCTATTTTTTATTTTGAAACAGGGTCTCACTAAGTTGCAGAGTGCCTCACTAGGTAGCTGAGGCTGGCCGAGAACCTGGATCCTCCAGTCTCAGCCTCCCAAATGCTGGGATTACAAGCGTGTGCCACCATGCCTGGCTGATTTTGACTTTTTTACTCCAGTGATTCATGTGCATTTGCAGAGTGGCCCACCATCTGCATGGTTTTTTTGTTTTTTGGTACTGGAGATTGAACCCAGGAGTATACTACTTCCACGCTACACCTCCTCACCCCCATTTTTTTTTTTTTTTTTTTGAAATGGTCTCATCAGGTTGCTGGAGCTAGCCTCAAACCTGTGATCCTCCTGACTCAGCCTCCCAAGTACTGGGATTACAGGCATGCATCATCACCCCCACCCCCTGCTTTTTTTTTTTTTTTTTTTTTTTTGCAGTACTGGGGATTGAACCCAGGGGCATTCTACCTCTGAGCTACACCCCCAGCCCTATTTTTTATTCTTTATTTCGAAACCGGGTCTCACTAAGTTGCGGAGTGCCTTACTAGGTAGCTGAGGCTGGCCGCGAACCTGGATCCTCCGGTCTCAGCCTCCCAAATGCTGGGATTACAAGCGTGCGCCACCACGCCCAGCTTCCTGCTTTTTATTTAAAAACTTCAAATATACACCAGCAGAGAAAATAAGCCACCCAGTTTCCTCATGAGTCTCAAAGAGCATCTGTCTCCTCTCTGCAATATCAGAAAACATTGTTAGTGCCTTTGTAAATGTTTCAGTACTATACATCCAAAAAATAACCTAAAAAACAAAATCTCAGCTGGGTGTAGTGGTGCATGCTTGTAATCCCAGTAGTTGGAGGCTGAAACAAGAGGATCACAGGTTCAAGGCCAGCCTCAGTAACTTAGCAAGGCTCTCAAGTTAAGCAATTTAGTGAGATCCTGTTTACAAATAAAAAATAGGGCTAGGGGTGTAGTTCAAAGGTAGAATGCCACCAGGTGTGGTGGCTCACGCCTGTAATCCCAGTACTTGGGAGGCTGAGACAGGAGGATCTCAGGTTCAAGCACAGCTTCAGCAAGTAGTGACACTCTCATCAACCTAGCAAGACCCTGTTTCAAAGTAAGAAATAAAATCGGGCTGAGGATGTAGCTTAAAGGTAGAATGCCCCTGGCTTCAATCCCCAGTACCACAAAACACAAAACAGAATCTCAGCCAGGCAAGGTGGTGCACGCTTGTAATCCCAGCATTTGGGAGGCTGAGACCGGAGGATCTGGGTTCATGGCCAGCCTCAGTTACCTAGTGAGGCATTCCGCAACTTAGTGAGACCCTGTTTCAAAATAAAGAATAAAAAATAGGGCTAGGGGTCTAGCTCAGAGGTAGAATGCCCCTGAGTTCAATTCCCAGTACCGGAAAAAAAACCCAGAATCTCAGCTGGTCTCAGTGGCGTATGCTTGTAATCCCAGGGATTTGGGAGTCTGAGGCAGGATAGTCATAAGTTTGAAGCCACTTTGTAAGACTTTATCTCAAAATATAAAATAAATAGGGCTAGGGCTGGGTGTGGTGGCACATGCCTATAATCCCAGTACTTGAGAGGCTAGACAGGAGGATCACAGGTTTAAGGACAGCCTTAGTAGCTTACTAAGACTCTCAAGCAACCTAGTGACACCCTGTTTCCAAATACAAAAAGTAAAATAGGGCTAGAGGTGTAGTTGAGAGGTAGAAGGCCCCTGGGCTCAATCCTAATACCACAATAAATAAATAATTAGGACTAAGGATCCAGCTCAGTGGTGGAACACCCTGGGGTTCAATCCCCAGTACCAAAAAAATCCAACCAGAACCTCACCTAAAAAAAAGTTAGCAGCCAGGTGTAGTGGCGCACAATTGTAATCCCAGTACTTGGGAGGCTGAGACCAGAGGATCCAGGTTCGAGGCCAGCCTCAGCTACTTAAGTGAGGCACTCCACAACTTAGACCCTGTTTCAAAATAAAGAATAAAAAATAGGGTTGGGGGTGTGGCTTGGAGGTAGAATGCCCTTGGGTTCAATTACAAGTACTGCAAAAAGAAAAAAAAAGTTAGCAGTCTTCCTATACTGTCAGCAAACCCAGTCTGTTCAAATTCCTAGCTCGCTTAGAAGCTATGATTGTCACTTGTATTTTTTGGGGGGGTGGGGAGGGGGAACTGAGGATTAAACCCAGGGGCATTCTACCTCCAGGCTACACCCCACCCTATTTTTTATTCTTTATTTTGAAACAGGGTCTCACTAAGTTGCAGAGGGCCTCACTAAGTAGCTGAGGCTGACTGCGAACGCAGATCCTCTGGTCTCAACCTCCCACATTCTGGGATTACAAGCATGCACCACCATGCTCGACTGTTGCTTGTATTTTTAATTGTATTAAGTTCAAACCTAATTAAGGTCCATATATTGAGATACTTCTTAAAGATCTTGATGTATAGACTCCCACAGCACCCTTCCTTGCATTAACTTTGTGTGTGTGTGTGTGTGTGTGTGTGTGTGTGTGTGTGTGTGTCACTGGGGATGAAACACAGGGGCATTCTACCTCTGAACCACCCCCCCAGAGCCCTACTTTTATTTTGCTGAGAGTCTTTCTACTTGCTGAGGCTGTCCTTGAACCTGCTATCCTCCTAGCTCAGCCTCCCAAGTATTGGGATTACAGGGGTGTGCCACCACATCTGGCTAACTCCGCCATTTCTTCTCCATGTGTAGCTGGAGTCCTTCCCCAGTGAGGACAGGACAGGTGGCTGCCTTGCTGTGGGTGATTCCTGGCACCCTCCTATCGTGATGACCAGCCAGTGGCCCCACAGACACTGTGGGAGGGGCCCATGGCTTGATTCCTCAGCTCAGGGTGCAGGCTGGGCTTTCTGGTTCTACCTTCCCTCCAGGAGTGGGGACACTGTCTTTGGAGGTTGACAGGACAAGTAAGAGGGAATGTACATGTGAGATTCAGCACCGCCTGACAGGCAGGCAGGCAGGCAGAGGGGTCCAGGTGGCCGTCTCCATCCTGTTAAGTGACAGCTAAGGCGAGGGCCCTGTGCCTGTCTCTGGAGCCACTTGTTCTCCCCCCAGGCTTTCTGTGCCAGCTGGGCCTTGAGGGTCTCTGAACATGGACTTGCTGTATCACAAGATCGGTCATCAGGGTCTGTGTGCTATTCTGTCCACTGGATGCAGTCATACATGAGAGGCAGGAAGTGAGGGGGGAGGGACAAGAGCCACTGCTGCGCAAGAAGCCTCCCCTCTGCACCTCACCCGAAGTCAGCTCATTCTCTTACTCTTTTTATGACTTTTGAAGCAGAGGATTGGGCCCCACTAAGCTTTCTTTTTCTAATCATTGGGTTCTTTTTTGGCAGAATTTCTCCCTGGATTGGTGCAAACAGCCGGACATAGGCCTACCCAAACCTGACCTGATCCTGTTCCTCCAGTTGCAGTCGGTGGAAGCCGCCGCACGAGGAGAGTTTGGCCATGAGCGCTACGAGAACAAGGCTTTCCAGGAGCGGGTGCTGCAGGGCTTCCAGCAGCTCATGAGGGACTCGACTTTGAACTGGAAGGTGAGGGTCCTGCTGCTGATGGGGCCCCAGCCCAGCTCTGCTCTGCAGCGCTCTGTTCACACTTGCAGAGCCTCGGGCAGCTGTTCTGGGTTTGTTCTGGTGCTGTGCATTGAACCACTGAACTACACTTCTGGCCCTTTGCCAGCAAATTCTAATCCTCCTGTGAGTTTTGCACAATGCTGAAGTCTGGTGCCTTGCTGGTGTGCCAGATGAGAGCTTGAACAGTCACTGAGGCCCATCAGGCATGATACCCCCCCCCACACACACACACACACTCCTGTCCTCTGCAAGGCCTTGACCACATGGTGCCATCACTCAGGACGAGAGGCACCAGCTGCTTCATACCTCACCTTCTGTTGTTAGCCTAGGAGGGGCTTCGGCTGTCATGCCCTGGCTCAGGTAGTGTTGTCAGGAGCCGGGCTCACCAGCTTCCGGCCAGTTCCCAGGCCTAGTCTCACTCTCCTTTTAGCCCCTGGGAGGTGTCGGCTGACTCTTTCCTGGTCCCTCTGCCAACACTGGGCCACCTGCCTGTTCGGGGGACAGTCCTGCTTCCTCAGCCATACCCTTGCTCCCGCTGTCCCAGGAGTCGGCCTAGCCCTCCCCTTTCCACTGCCGGGTCCATCCTGGTGCCTCGTGCACCCTTCCCAGGCACTCGTCACCACCTGTCGCACAGAGCAGCCTGGGAAGTCCTGTAGCTCAGGCCATGCCTGCGCCATCCAGTGATTGCTGCCTGCAGAGCACCTGGCCCGTCCAGCTTCTCCCCCGCCCGGGGCCTGGCTCGTACCTGCAGACTGGCGTCACCTGCAGACTGCTCCTCCTCTAATGGTCTCTTGACTTCTTCCTTCCTGCCTTCCTTTTTTTGTGGTACTGAGGACTGAACCCAGGGACATTTTACCTCTGAGCTATACTTTCAGCCCTATTTTATTTTTATTTTGAAACAGGGTCTCACTAAGTTACAGAGGGCTTCGTTATAAGTTGCTGAGGCTGGCTGGGATTGACCCTGGGATCCTCCTGTCTCAGCCTCCCAAGTACTGGGATTACAAGCAAGTGCTACCACACCTGGCTAAGTTACATTTGTTTTGTTTTTGTGGTACTAAGTATTGAGTCCAGAAGCATTTTATCTCCAAGCTACACCCCAGCCCTATTTTATTTTTATTTTGAAACAGGATCTCGCTAGGTTGAAGAAAGTCTATTTGCTAAGGCTGTCCTTGAACCTGCAATCCTCCTGTCTCCCAAGTACTAGGATTACAGGCGTGCACCACCATACCCGGCTTTTTTCTTTTAGTACTGAGGATTGAACCCAGGGGCATTCTAACTCTGAGCTAGACCCCTAGCTCTATTTTATTTTTTATTTTGAAACAGGGTCTCACTAAGTTGCTGAGATTGTCCTCGAACCTGTGATCCTCTTGTCTCACCCTCCCATGTACTGGGATTACAGGCATGCACTATCACACCCAGCGCAAATTACATTTCTTCATAATTTTGAAGAGTTTAGAGTTTGTTTGTTTTGGTGTGTGTGGGGGGTTGTGGTACCAGGGATTGAACCCAGGGGAGTTCTACCTCTGAGCTATACTCCCCGTCCCGTTTTATTCTTTATTTTGAAACATGGTCTCAATAAATTGCAGAGGGCTCACAAGTTGCTGAGGCTGCTGAGGCTGGCCACAAACCTGTGATCCTCCTGTCTCAGTCTCCCAAGAACTGGGATTACAAGGATGCACCACCATGCCCAGCTTCCTTAGCTCTTTAAGATAGAGTCTCACTAGTTGTTCAAGCTGACATGAAACGTGCAACCCTCCTGCCTCAGCCTCCCAAGTTGCCAGGATGACAGGAAGCATTCCTTTTCTTGAGCAGTCAGCCCACCTGGGGAGGTCCTGGGCCAGGCTGCGTGGCTGAGCAGGGGCTGGCAGGAAGTCTTTCCTCCCTGCAAGGTCATATCTCAAGAAACTCTTGGGTTCTGTGGACTCTGTACCCCTGGGAGCTTTTCTAGAATTTACTGCCAAGGGTCTCAGCCAGTCCTACAGAGCTGAGGCTCCCTACTCAGACCCTCAGCAGAGGGTGGACTTACTAGAAATGCTGGCACCTTGACTCCCTCACGTGCCTGCCTTCTGGTGGAGAGGGGTTTCTTGGGCTGCCCCTCCTGTCCTGAGCACCTGTGCTGTCCTGTGCAGACGCCACACAGCTTCACTCCCAGAGCACAGGAAGCAGACCCAGGCTGGCTGAGTCCTGTGTGCAGCTTCTGCTTTGGCACTCCCTCTGCGCTGAGCACGTCCTAGTGAGCGAGCCGGTGGCTCCAGTGTTCAGTGTGGGATGAGCTGTGCAGACACACTGCTGACACAGGCTCCAGGGCACTAAGGTGACACACGTGCTTTGCTGGGGTCCCGGGGAGCAAGGCCTAAAGACGGGCTAATCCTCCTGTGGGTGGTGGCGGAGTGCAGCCTGCTTTGCAGCAAGGCCACCGTTGAGGCTGCGGTTCAGAGAGGTCCCCACACAGCTGGGGATTCAGGTTGGCCCTGCAGGGCCCAGCACCCCTGAAGTCACCATGCACGCTGAGAACAGTGATGGTGGTAATGTTTTTTTTTCTTCTGCATCCCGAGAACAGGTGGTCGATGCTTCCAAAAGTATCGAAGATGTCCATGAGGAAATCCGTGCGCTCTCAGAGAAGGCCATCCAAAGTGCTGCGCAGAGGCCCCTGGGAGACCTGTGGAAGTGACCCAGGCCGCCATTCAGACGACCTCCACATCTCACATTAGGGCTGTTCCCTGGGGCAGAGCTCTGCAGGCCTCCTTCCGTGACCTAGGGTTGGGTATGCCAAGACCCCCCTGGACAGAGACCCTGGCGTGTGGGTGCCAAGTGGTGTGGTGGGATCATCTTCCTCCGCCACTTCTCTACCCTGAAGATGTTAATACGCTGCTTTCGAACTGCACCATGATTTTGGCACTAGGGGTTGAACCCAGGGCCTACTGCTCTACCACTGAGCTACATCCCCAGCCCTTTTTATTTTGAGACAGGATCTAAATTGTATAGGCTGACCTCCAACTTGTGATCTTCCTGCCTCAACCTCCTGAAACTGGTGTTATTGGCATGCACTACCGTATCTGCCTTCATATCACATTTTAACAACTTCTGAGCAATTTCACTGAGATCATTGGAAATGATAGTCGCAATTTTCTTGGATTAGAGGCTCTGATAAAAATTTACCTGAAAATGTGTTCATGGAAGGTTTGGCTTTTGTTTTGTTGTGGTGCTGGTGATTGGACCCAGGGGCATTCCACCTCCAAACTACACCCTCAGCCCTTTCTATTTTTCATTTAGAAATGGTCTCACTAGCTGGGCATGGTGGTGCACACCTGTAATCCCAGTACTTGGGAGGCTGAGACAGGAGGATTACAGATTCAGAAGAGCCTCAGCAAGTAATAAGACTCATCAACCTAACGAGACATTTCCAAGTAAGAAAGAAAATCGGGCTGGGGTGTAGCTCGAAGGTAGAATGCCTCTGGGTTTAATTCCCAATACCACAAAAAAAAAAAAAAGGACTTGCTAAATTGCTAAGGCTGACTTCAAACCTGTGATCTTCCTGTCTCAGCCTCCCAAGTACTGGGATTACAGGAGTACACCATTGTGCCCAGTGGCTTCACTGTTCTTAAGACACTGACTGTGGACTTAGCTGGCTTTGAGTGGGAACCTCTGTCCTACCTTCTTGAGGGATTCCCAGTGGTTGGACCAGTCTCTTCATGCCGTTTCTCTGAGCCCTTGTGTCCTGACCTCACTGGGCATGGTCCAGTTGTATCTGAGTGACACCATGCCCCACATTCTGAATGCAGTGGTGTTAACTTTTGCTGTTCTTTTTATCATGACTTGGAGTTTAAATTTTAAGTTGCTGAGGGTCTTGCAAAGGTGCTAAGGCTGGGCATTGAACTAGGGGCATTCTGTATCGGAGCTAAATGCCCAGCCCCTTTTAATTGTTTTTTTTTTTTTTTTTTTTTTTTTGCGGTACTGGGGATTGAACTCAGAGGCATCCTACCTCCGAGCTACACGCCCAGCCCTATTTCTATTTTTTATTCTTTATTTTGAAACCAAGTCTCACTAAGTTGCGGAGTGCCTCACTAGGCAGCTGAGGCTGTCCGCGAACCCAGATCCTCTGGTCTCAGCCTCCCAAATGCTGGGATTACAAGCGTGCGCCACCACGCCCGGCTCCCTTTTAATTGTTTTGAAGTAGTGTCTTGCTAAGTTGCTGAGGCTGTCCTCGAGCCTGCGATCCTCCTGTCTCAGTCTCCCAAGTACTGGGATTACAGTTGTGTCCCGCAGCACCTGACTTTTTATCTTGAGACAGGATCACACTCAGTTGCCCAGCTGGCCTTGATCTTGCTGTTCTTCTACCTCAGCCTGAGTTCCTGGGATTACAAATGTGCTTTTCCACACACAGCTCATTCTCTTATCCTCTGTTTGACACTACACAGGACCTGAAGGAACTAGTGTAGAGTGCTGGAATGGAGGGCACAGCCCTGAGAAATGAACAGCTGTGACCTGGGTGGGCACTGAGGGCTCATGGGTGGGTGGAGACTCGCTGTGGACCTCACTCTGGACCGAGTACCACCACAGGGTCTTTACCACAGGGTCTTTACCGCAGGCAGGGCAACTTATGGTTAGAATAGAGGTAGTGTCGACAGTCGGAGGGTGCTGACCTTGGATGGGGCAGGACACACTGTCTCCAGGAGCCTCCAGGGACCATCCTGCGGGCAACAGTACTGTGTAGACCTCTGCTCACCCAGCCCATAGCAGAATGTCCTCCATGGCCGAGTGTGCAGTATCTGGTCACAGAAGCCTCAAACCAACAGCAGTCCCCAGAAGCATGGCTCCCCTCAGGCCACCCACCTCACCTGTACCAGCAGTGGCTCCCTTTCCTGTCCTTGCCCTTGGCACCTACAACCAGAGGGTGAGTGAGCTGTGGTCACCCAGCAGTGCCCAGGCCACATCGGTCAGCTCCTAGGCCAGGCCAGTCAGCTCGCCTGAAGGGGACCTAAGGCTAACCCTGCACCTTGGGGCACTTTCTACAACGTTCTGTTCACTTTCCTAACCGTGTTCCCTTGCACTTTAAGATCACACCCTCACCCAGCACAAGAGGGAGGACAGGTGTCACTCCTTGCAGAGCCAGGCTGGAAGCGGGCAGGCTCTCCTTGCCTCACTCAGATCTTCACCCATGAAGCTGTGAGCTTAATCACACCCAACTACAACCAGAGGGGGGAAAATCAATAGACACACACGTTGTTTTCTACTGAAACTTATTATTTGCCATTAAGAATTGCAAACTATACTACTAAGAATGAACAACCTTCTCTTCCACAAGCCTCTGTCAACACGAGACTGCTCCTCTTCAAGTGCCGTGCTGCCAGCCACCCTCGACACCAACAGCAGGAGCTGCAGGGACTCCTTGGCCACTGCAGCACAGAGGCTGCCTGACTCAGGAAGCAGAGCCCAAAGGATGGACATAGTCCTGCCTTCCCTGCTGCCCCACCCCACCTGCAGCTAATGGAGAGAATGAGGGAAGGAAAAGGGAGAGTTAGAGGAAATAAGTTATGTCATCAACACTTAGGGGGCTGGGGTGCTCCCTGCTACCCTGGTGGGCCACTCTGAGTCACCAAGCAGCCACACCTGGGGGTCAGCTCTAGCCCCCCTACCCCAACCCATGGACAGAGGGAAAGGCTTTCAGGAAGTCTCCTTCAGCCGAGATCCCCACCCGTTCGCAAATCCTGGCGGGAGGAAAGTCCCTTTTCTAGGACAGACAGCAGACCAGAAAGGCCAGGGCCGAGGGCTAGGAAGCCAGGTTAAAGGTGCAGGTGCTGAAATGAGTGCCAAGGCGGCTCTGGAGGCTCTCCAGCAGATGCCAGGGGCCTGGGGGCCTGCTGTGCTACCCAGCTGTCTGTCACGCACCAAAGCTGAGGGTGCTCCTGCCCTTCCGCCCCAAACTGTCCAGAACTGAGTGGCCCAGGAGGCAATCGGAAGGGCAAGAACACAAGGAAGGCTTGGGTGGCAGCGTGCCCCATCCCACCAGTGGGCACGGTGTCCCTGTCCTGAGGGAAGCTGGTGTGAGCAGCAGCAGCAGCAGCAGGCAGTGCATCACCACCCAACCCTGGGAGGAGGCCAAGAGCTGAAGCCCTGGGAGACCTCCCCAGGACCATGGCTCCAGATGTCCAGGGCACCTCAGCTGCCCTGTGGCCCAGGCACCCATGCCGTGCCCCTGCACATTGACATCTTGGGGTTTCTCCATGTCCCGCTCCCCAAGCAAGGAGCCCTGCTGTCATTCTTTCCACTGATCTCCCACTGAGGTAGCCCTTGATAAACCACGCTGGGCAGAATGGACACAGCCCAACAGCTGGCTGCCCAGCACGAGCAGCATGAGGCCACAAGGTGGCCGTCCTCCGCACACGCCAACCTGAAGGGCTTCGGAGACTCCGACCTGGGAAGTGCCTCAGAGATTCATGTCTGTGTCGAACAACTTCAAACAGGGCTTTAATTCCAAACAAACCACAGACCTGGGCGCCCAGGAGGAAGCAGGGCTGAAGCTGATGCACTGACGCAGGGCTGGCAGTGTCAAGTGGAGAACTCTCTGGAGCTCCTGACCTGGCTGCACTGGGCTTCCTGCCAGGTGGCTTGTGTGGACAGGCCCGACACGCACTCTGGGCTGGGTAGTCTGACTCCAAGCGGTAAGGCCTCCAGGACAGCGTGGTCCTCAGTGCCTCTGGGCGGAAGTGGCACAGGTGTGCAGCTCTCGGCAGGGGCAGGCAGATGGATGGAATGCGGTGGCACCGTGCGCCCAAGGCAGAGCTGGGTTCTCGGAGGCACCCCAGCAAGGGCCATGGAGACCGTCCTCCAAGCCCAGGATTTTCAAAGGGATAAGATTTCAAAGTCTTCATCTTCTGAGTCAAAGAATCTTTCCAGTCGCTCTACGTCAGAAGAATCTAGAAAGAACAAAATAAAACCTCATCAGGCTGGGAGTGGCAGCACACGCCTGTCTGTAATCCCGGTACTTGGGAGGCTGAAAAAGGAAGATTGAAGGTTTGTGGCCAGTCGAGCAATTCAGTGAGATCTGCTTTAACTTAGTGAGACCCTGTTTCAAAATAAAAAATGAAATAGGGTTGGGGGTGTAGTTCAGAGGCACAATGCCTCTTGGTTCAATCCCCAGTACCGTGCACACAGACACAAACCTCATCAGATGTCTCTTGGGCTGCTCTGGACTGTGGGATGAGACGCTGGAAGAGGGCACAGATGGGGACACCCTGCCCTGCAGTCCCACACCCAGCAGAGGCACCGGCCTCTCCACAGCAGGGTCTGAGCAAGTGGGGAAGGGTGAGTCCAGATCTGTGAGCAGGGACGAGGCCTGGTGGTGGCTGAGAAGTAAAGGAGGTGGAGAAAGAAGGGCAGGGCCAGGGGAGAGGAGGGGAGGGGAGGGCACCTGCGCTGCCTCTGCTGAGGGCTGACCGTGTCTCACTCAGCCTCTCTCCTGTCATCCCGTCTCCTACAGTCTGAAGACCCCGTGGAGCATGCCCAGAGGATGACATGGCAGACACTGCTGCTGTGGAGCTACCAGTCAGAGCCTGGTCTTAACACAAGCCATCAGCAATGACTGGCACCCAGGACCAGGGGCACTGAGAGAAGAGATCAGGCAGCGGCCTGGACTTGGCCTGTGCCTCAGTACTCACCTAGGGACAGGTTCAGGACGTCAGGGCAGGCCAGGTGGGAGGGCTGCTGCTCCACTAGCTCAAACATGGGCAGGGCACCTCCGAGCAGTGACAGCTGTCAGTGAGACACAGCCATTAGATGTAGCCCCAGTGCTCACTACACCCCACCTCCAGTGGTCAGTGCCACCAGAGGGAGAGCCCGTGGCTACAGCCACCGGGTGAACACTTTGATAGTCCATTTCAACAAAGGGAAAGTGGAGGTGCTTCCACACTGCAGGTGATGGCAGAACCCAGCACGATGATAGCGCGGCACAGCCAGGTCCCCACTACTGGGCGCCATCCTGTGTGCCTGGCCCCAAGAGGCAGCAGGCACTCAGCAGAGTGGCAGCTCAGGCCTGGATCACCAACACCCCATGCCAACACCACAGGGCAAGTGGACCGGAAACCCCATCCTGAAGGCAACGTGCGACATCCATCCCTGAGATGGCTAATCATGAAATGGATTAGGCCACCTGTGACTGCTGTGTGACGCCTGCAGGACACCCCTACCCATCTGCCTGGACAACTGTGGAGCAGAACAGAACTCCCCAGGCAACAGGCAAGCAGGGCCCAGGCCAGGCTGTGCAGACACCACCCCACCCCTGCGGCCCCCACTGTCTGGGATACACGTCCCAGGAGGCTCAGTTCAACTCTGGTTGGGGGTGGCTACAAACCTTTTTGACTTGCTGGCACCAGTCATTAAAGTCGTCCTCAGTCTTACAGAAAAAACCCTAAAATGAAAATGTCATGAGCAATGTGACTGTGTATGTGCAGTGAGCTGGAAGCTGGGGTCCTGTTCCTACTGCCAGGGTACAGGACGGATCCCTCCCCCTTCAGGGACCCGGGCTGTTCACAGGGCCCTCTGCACCTAGTACCCTGACTCCTCAGGCTGCTGAGAATCACACAAACCTTTGTTCTCTGCCTTGATTTACCCATAAGCTGTTACGTCATATATACTTTAAACCTTCCTGTATCTGAGAATGAGACAGGGTATGAATACTCATCAGGGCAAAGTGGAGACAGCGCCCTTCCCTGTACCTGTGTGCAAATGGGTAGATGACCAAAAGCCACCTGAAGACATGGCAGCAGGAACAGGACCACTCAGAAAGCAGGCCTCATTCTGAGACACGAGTCTGATGTGGAACACTGGGCACAAGCAAGAATTGCTGGAAAATGTATTCTTTTTTTTTTTTGTATTGGGGAATGAGTGCAAGGGCATTCTACCTTTTAGCTACAACCCCAACCCTTTTGATTTTTTATTTTGAAACAGGGTCTCACTAAGTTATTGAGACTGGCCTCAAACCTGTGATCTTCCTGTCTCAACCGCCCAAGTACTACAATTACAGGTGTGTGCCACCACACCCAGCTCCCATCAAACCCATTTTGAAGGTGGGCAGGTTTACTAAACCACACATTAAAAATTCTAATTATAGCCAGGTGTGATGGTGCACACCTGTAATCCCATTAACTCAGGAAGCTAAGACAGGAGTATCACAAGATCAAGGCCAACCTGGGCAACTTAGCAAGACCCTGTCTCAAAAGATATTTGGAACCAGGTGGGTCACCTACAATCCAGAATGTGGGAGGCTGAGATAGGAGAATCTTAGGTTCAAGAATAGCCTCAGGAACTTAGTGAGACTCTCAGCAACCTAGCAAGACCTTGTTTCAAAACAAAAAATAAAAAGTGCTTGAGGTAGTACTTGGGAGGCTGAGACGGGAGGATCCGGGTTTACGGTCAGTCTCAGCTACGTAATGAGGCTTTCTGCAACTTAGTAAGACCCTGTTTCAAAATAAAGAATAAAAATAGGACTGGGAGTGTAACTCAGAGGTAGAATGTCCCTGGGTTCAATCCCCAGTAACACACACACACATACACACACACACAAAAGGCTTGAGGTAGAGGTGTAGCTCAGAGGTAGAAATCCCTTGGGTTCAATCCCCAACACCAAAACAACAAACAAAACAAAAACAAAAACCAGGAAGGCTGAGACAGGAAGACCATAGATTTGAAGCCAGCCTTGGTAATTTAGTGAGATCCTGTTTAAAAATAAAGAATAGCTGGGCATGGTGGTGCATGCTTGTAATCCCAGTACTTGGTAGGCTGAGACAGGAGAATCCCAGGTTCGCAGCCAGCCTCAGCTACTTAGTGAGGGCCTCTGAAACTTAGTGAGACTCTGTTTCAAAATAAAGAATAAGCCGGGCGTGGTGGCGCACGCTTGTAATCCCAGCATTCGGGAAGTTGAGACCGGAGGATCTGGGTTCGTGGCCAGCCTCAGCTATCTAGTGAGGAACTCTGCAACTTAGTGAGACTCGGTTTCAAAATAAAGAATAAAAAATAGGGCTGGGGGTATAGCTTGGAGGTAGAATTGCCCCTGAGTTCAATCCCCAGTACTGAAAAAAACAAACCAACAAAAAAAAGAATAAAGGGCTAGGGGTGTAGCTTGGAGGTAAAATGCCCCTGGGTGAAGTTCAATCCCCAGTACTGCCAAAAGTAAAATAGAGCTGGGGTATAGCTCAGAGATAGAATGCTCCCACCACCAGTATCACAAAATAAATAAATAAAAATAGAAAACAAAAAGGTTTGGGGATATAGCTCAGTGGTACAGTACCCTTGGGTTCAATCCCTCAATCCCTTAGTACTGCCAAAAAAAAAAATCTAACTACGAAATAAAAAGAGAAGATGAAGAGCCAGGCGTGGAGGTGCACACTTGTAATCCCAGTACTTGGGAGGCTGAGACCGGAGGATCCAGGTTCGCAGCCAGCCTCAGCTACTTAGTGAGACCCTCCACAACTTAGGAGACCCTGTTCCAAAATAAAGAATAAAAAATAGGGCTGGGGGTGTAGCTTGGAGGTAGAATGCCCCTGAGTTCAATCCCTAGTACCGAAAAAAAAAAAAAAAAAAAAGAGAAGATGAAGAAGCTCATTCTTAGGGAATCATCTCCCAGATACATTAAGTAAAAAACAGAAAACTAAAGAGGTGGTGCAGAGCTGGGTTTGCTTAGCATACTGCCACTCATGTTTAAAAAGAACGGAGGACACCCCGACTCTGCACATGTGCTCGGTACGCTCACACTCACGTGCACACACCCATCACATGCAGCACTGCATGCTATGTGCACACCTCCACTCAGACCCACACTCACACACTCACACTCGAAGCCGGCGGCGAGGACTGCTCAGGAGGCACACAGTCCCTGCACGATGGGGAGCCGGAGGACATACCACAGCGATGGACGGGTCGAGCTCCCCGATGCCCATCCTGCAGGGAGGGTGCTGGCAGTGGAAACTCTCATCAGGGACGAAGCAGCTGTCGGTCAGCTCCACTGCGGGCTGTGTCGTGTGGGGATCCAGGTAGATGAGCTCCTCCCCTAGGTAGGGTGACAGAGTCAGCGAGCAGAGGGCAGGGAGCAGGCAAGGGCCACTTGAGGGCCGCCTTGCCAAAGCAGCTCAACAGACATGTCGGCGGGGGGGCAGGAGGGAGACAGGGTGGGGACCAGAGCATCGAGGAAAGGGGGCATGGGAGGCCACACCTGGAGCCCCGCTGGCTCACGGGGCCAAGGTGGAGGCAGGGGAGGCAGCAGTGCTGCTCCACAGAGAGCCCTTCAATCCACTCCCACAAGCAGATCCCTCCGCTGCAGCCCACCTCACAACTCCAGACCCGACTCACCAACGTAGCCAATGAAGTAGTGGGCACTGTTGGGCTTCCCTCCAATGACACCCAGAGACTGGGGCATCATGAAGCAGTGCTATGGAGAGAGGGGCGTGTGGGCACTCCTGGACAGGTACGATGACAAGGGCATGCAGGCTGAGCGCTGGCCCCCCAGCCGAGTGACACCAAGGAAAATGAGGACCCCCAGGGAGCATCCAGCTGGGGAGGGTTAGCAGAACACACCAGGGCTCAAGTGCACCCCACGTGCACAAGGCGGTTTGGTTCAGCTTCGTGGAAGGAAGGGAGAAGGGGTAGCAATGGCCTTGCAGAGGAACAGGCAGGTGGGAGAGGGGCTGCAGCATGCAGGAGGCACCCAGCAAAGGAGAAATGGAGACAGGAGGCAGATCTGCACTGAGAGACAGGCAAGGAGAAAGAGAGACGACAAAGGATGACATGGTGGGGGCAGAGTGTGCAGCAGGGGCAGCCAGGAAACCAGAGGGCATCACCAGGCTGGAGAACGTGGAAGAGACCACGATGAGGAAGGACTTCGACACAAGGCAGCAGTTCTAATCTGTGCCATGAAGATCTCGGTGTGAACCCGTCTAAAGTTCAAGTTCACTTTAGGAAGATGGGTTGTGACACAGATGCCCGCAGATGGGCGTTCCCCAGGGATTGCAGAGGCTGTCCAGCACCCCAGACCCTGCTCACAGCCCCCTTCCGCACAGGGTTATCCACCTCCATAGGGAGGCTGAGGCTCAAGGAAGTATAGAAGATGCAGGCCTCAGTGCAGGCTGGGGAGAGGGTGCCAGAGGGTCCTCAGGACCCCACTCAGTTTCTCAACATGCGTGCTGCAAGACCAGACCTTCCCTGCCTCATGGTGCCCTTCAATGAACTCCATGTCGGCCCTCCCGAGACTGGCGAACACATGCTAAGAGACCGAGGACCCACCTTCAGCGTTTCCACATAGGCCTCATTGATGTCCGTGAGCCCCAGGCGCAAGGGAATGAGGAGCACCAGGGGCCTCCACTGCGTGGGCCTGTTGGTGACTTCAGCTCCGCCAGGGAACCCATTGCAGTGCCGCTCACACTCAGAAGGAAAGGCTGCAGCACCTGCACAGGGAGGGCTGGCCCTGCACAACCTTCCTGTCAGGGAAAAGGAGCATTTTACGGCTGAGCAGAAGCAGGCGTAAGTCCTCCCCAAGGAACAAGCACATGATCATTGTGTAGTAGAAAAAAGGTATTAAAAAGTCAAGTGCTTAAAATATAAGTCAAACTTGAAAAATACGAGTTAGGTATGGTGGCACATGCCTGTAATCCCAGTACTTGAGAGGCTGAGACAGGAAGATCACAGGTTTCAAGACCAGCCTCAGCAACTTAGAGAGACCCTCAGCAATCTACCCTGACCCTGTTTCAAAATAAAAAGGGCTGGGGGTATAGCTCAGAGGTAAAATGGGTTCAATCCCCAATGCCACAAAAATCAAAACATAAAAGCCTTGGAAACAGAAAAGTTTTCTATATTCCTGCCACTCATAGAGGAAACAAAATTTTCTATGCATACTCAAAAATTTGTATTGTGAAATAAGACACATACACAAAATAGTACAAGAAAAATTCATGTAGCCAGGTGTTGGCACATGCTTGTAATCCCAGATCTCAGAAGCCAGTATTTGGGAGGCTAAGACAGGAAGACCACAAGTCTGCTGACAGCTTCAGCAACTTAGCAAGACCCTGTTTCAAAATAAAAAATAAAATAGGGATGGGGGTATAGCTCACAAGTAGAACACCCCTGGGTTCAATCCCCAGGGCTCCCACCCCACAAAAGACAGTCACCCCCAGGTAATTCATTAATGTCGAGGGGGAAAAGGCATCTTTACGACAGAGACCACCTTCCCCAGGTGACCCAGTGTGGCACCACTATCAAGGGACACAGTAACACTGTGGACAAACAAGGACAGAGCGCCACCCGCTGGCGTTTAGTCAAAATGCTTAATCTGAATCTGAGCCTGAAAAAACAGACAACTCAGGCGTGCGGGACATTGCACTAACCCAGATTCTTCAAAACTGTCAAGGCTATGAAGGACCCAAAAGGCGGGAGAACTTTCTAGATTAAAGGAGAGTGAAAGTGGTTGTGATTCACTGAACTTTCCTGTGGGACTGAAATTTCTCAAAGTAGCTGGGAAGAAATGATCTAGGGAGGGAGGCTGTGCTGCTTTTCTCTACCTCTGGCTACTGCACTTTTCTAACTTCTAACTACATGTTACTGATTCCAAGAACCAGTTCTAGAATTCATCAGTCCTTCCCTTCCTTCTTGAGAGGCCCGACAAGCCCCTGCTAAGCTCCGCAGCAGCGCTGCTTTGGCCCTCTAGCCATCCTCTGCATGCCTGATGTCAGTCACTATTTTTGGTGAGTTTGCCTTGCTGGTTGTGGTGGCAAAGCTCAGTGGCGACATGTTCTCCTTGCTCACCAACCTTTACCCTTGCAAACGTTTGCTCCACTCAGGATGTGACCAGACAGACTCGGGACATCTGCAGGCTGGGACTCCACTGGCATGTGTGGCCAGTCCCATTGCACATGCCTGGTGTTAGGGTATGAGTAGTGTCACTGACCTCTGGCACCATCTGTAATTTTCCAGTGCTCCTTTTACTTTTTGTCATATTCAGGTTTTCCGTTTCTCTGTCAGTGTGTGTGTGTGTGGGGGGGGGGGTACTGGGGGAGAAATCTAGGGGCCTTCTACCTCTAGGCTATACTACCAGTACCCCCTCAAACACCCCCCCCCCCAAACTGGGGCCTTTAGCACTAAAGCTCAGCTCTCACCAACTCAAGGGAACTTGCTTATTCCTCTGGAAATCTCCACTGCATACACTCAGCTCCCAGGCAGCTCTGTCTTGCTGAGCCACCCCAGGAAACGCCATCTCGGCCCCCCAGCCCCCATTCCTCCTCTGGACTGCACTATTAGTTTCCTTTCCTTGAGGTCACCTGCACTCACTGCTGACCAAGATCTCCTCACCTGTACTCTCTCCCCATATCCAGGGACTTCCCTGTCCTGCAGGTATGAAGGTCTAAAGGCTTGACGGGCTCCAATGGGAGATGGATGGAAGGGAGGACCAGAGCTTCCCCCGCCCTCATTCCTGACCTGCGTCTGAGCGGCTATAGTCGCCAATTCCCCCCCGGAAGAAGGTCCTTCCCTGCCTGCTCCTTCCACAGTCGTCCTGGGAGAGTCAAGGGAAGCTGCAGCTGGCCAGGGCACTGTTCCTCCAGCCTTTGCCCTGATGCCTTCTCTCCCAGGCAGGCGACCCTAGGTGACTTTTGGCAGTTGGACAGAAAAACAGCTTACTTCCTGTCTTCACCAAAGCAATCAGAGCTATCCCACGAACCCCTCACGTCAGGAACGCCAACCCCCCAACCTGGCTATCAGCCTCAGTGTCTTGGCTCATATCTTTTTTTTTTTTGCGGTACTGGGGATGGAACCTGGGGGCATTCTACCTCTGAGCTACAACCCCAGCCCTATTTTTTATTCTTTATTTTGAAACAGGGTCTCACTAAGTTTTGGAGGGCCTCACTAAGCAGCTGAGGCTGGCCGAGAACCCGGATCCTACAGTTTCAGCCTCCCAAATGCTGGGATTACAAGTGTGCGCCACCACACCCAGCTCTGGCTCACATCTTGATGCTATTCTTAAGCCCAGAGTCGCACATCTTATCCCTCTGATGAACATATCACTTCTGACTGGGCCCTGGTCACCACCAGGCAGCCCATTTCATCCCCAAGGAGGTGTTAGCCTGGGTTCCTCCCAGGATCTGATCCACATCCTCCTGACAAGCCTGGGTGTATGGGCCAGCAGTGCTGTTCAAGATGACATGACACCTCAGGAGAGACTGGAGCCAGAGCCCAAACTCCCTGTGTCACCCCATCCCACCAGTGCCACGGCGTCCCCACCAGCGCCAGACGCTTCTGGGAAGCAGTCTGTCCTAGCCCCTTCCTGGACAAGGCACCACGACAAGCAGCCTTCCTGGTGTGGCTGGTTAAACCCCAAAGGAGATGATGATGGCGTGACTTCCCCAACATGGGGCAGGGGGTTAAGGCACAATGACACATTGTGTAAACAGTTAACATGTTTTCATTGCCAGGAAAAAAAAAAGCTGGGTTTTTTGTTTGTTTTGGTATTAGGGATTGAACCCAGAGGTATACTACCTCTGAGCTGTATCACTGCCCTTTCTATGTTTTATTTTTATTTTATTTATTTATTTATTTTTGCGGTACTGGGGATTGAACTCAGGAGCATTTCTACCTCCAAGCTATACCCCCAGCCCTATTTTTATTTTAAAACAGGGTCTCACTAAGTTGCGGAGTGCCTCACTAGGTAGCTGAGGCTGGCCAAGAATCCAGATCCTCGAGTCTCAGCCTCCCGAATGCTGGGATTACAAGCATGCGCCACCACGCCCAGTTTATGTTTTATTTTTAAACAGGACCTTGGTAATTTGCTAAGACTGGTCTTGAACCTATAATCCTCCTGTCTCAGCCTCCCCAAACCTGGGATTATAGGTTTACACAATTGTACCTGGCAGAAAAAAAGCTTTTGCTAGCCCGGCGTGTGGCACACACTTGTAATCCCAGCATTTGGGAGGCTGAGACCAGAGGATCCCAGTTCACGGCCAGCCTCAGCTACCTAGTGAGGCACTCCGCAACTTAGTGAGACCCTGTTTTAAAATAAAGAATAAAAAATAGGGCGGGGGGTATAGCTCGGAGGTAGAATGCTCCTGAGTTCAATCTACAGTACCGCAAAAAAAAAAGGTTTTGATACTATGTAAGGTTTTGTTTGCAGCACTGGGGATTGAACCCGGAGGTGCTTTCCTATTGAGCTACACCTCCAGCCCTTTAAAAAAAATTTATTTTGAAACAGGGTCTAAGTTGTCCAGGCTGGCCTCAATTTTGTGATCCTCCTGCCTCAGTCTCCCAAGTAGCTGAGATTACAGATATATGCCACTATGTCCAGTCACTGTGTAAGTTTTTGGAAAGCACGGAAGAAGAAAAAAAAAAAAAGAAAGAAAGAAAGAAGTCGGGCGTGGAACATGCTTGTAATCCCAGTACTTGGGAGGCTGAGATAGGAGGATCGTAGGTTCATGGCCAGCCTTAGCAACTTAGTGAGACCCTGTTTCCCAATAAAAATAAAATAGGGCTGGGGGTGTAGATCAGAGGTAGAAGGCCCTGTGTATCCCTAGTACCCCCCCCCCCCCGCACACACACTGGAAGAAGCATGTCACAATGCCAATGTGGGTTGAATAGTAAAAACAAGTGATTTAAGCTGGCGCAGTGGTGCACATCTGTAATCCTAGTGACTCAGGAGGCTGAGGAAGGAGGATCGAACACTTGAGGCCAGCCAGGGCAACTTAGTGAGACCCTGTCTCAAAAACAAAACAAAACAAAACACACGAACAAAGGCTGGGGCTAACCAGGCATGGTGGTGCATACTTGTAATCCCAGGACTTGGGAGGCTGAGACAGGAAGATCACAGGTTCAAAATCTGCCTCAGGAAATTAGTGAGGCTCTCAGCAACTTAGTGAGACCCTGTTTCCAAATAAAAAGTAAAACAGGGCTGAGGGTATAGACTGGAGGTAGAAGGCTCCTGGGTTCCCCCTCCAGTACCAAAAAAAAGGGGGGCGGAGGGGCTGGGCTAGAGCTCAGCAGTAGAACACCCTGGGTTCAAACCCTGTACTGAAAGGAAAAATCAGTGATGTTTTCTTTCTTTGTACTTTTGTAGTTTTCCCAAGTTTTACAAAAATGTCAAAAAATGGAAGAGGGAGAAGGGCAGAAGGAAAAAACCCTTTTGTTACGGTCTCAAGCCTGAAGGCTCTGAGAACAGAACTGCGACAGGAAGCTTGGTTCCAATGCAGTAGCTCTGGTCCTCACTAGGGCTGGGTCCTGCGCCTCGTACACTGCACCCACGGGGTCTTCCTCGATGACCAGGGATGAAGCAGCAGGCAGTTCTCTGGCGGGAGGTGACATACGTGTGAGATGACAGGTGTGTGTGGTGGCCTGCATACTGCAGGGAAATGGGACCTCACTTCTTCTGCATTCTTAGGACCACAGTTTTCTGTGGTACTGGGGATTGAACCCAGGGGCATTCTACTCCCAGCCCTACTTTATTTTTATTTTGAAATGGATTCTAAGTTGTAGAGACCCTTGCTAAGTTGCTGAGGTTGGCAGTGAACATGTGATCCTCCTTTCTCAGCCTCCCAAGTACTGAGATTACAGGCATGTGCCACCACTCCCGGCTTTGGGCCACAACTCCTAATGTGCTCTTCCTTTAGACAAGCTGGATTCAGGGCAACAATCTACTGCAGAATGCCAATAAATCTGGGGTTGAAGCAGCTCTGAGAAACTCTTTGGGGAACAGGTGCTGCTGAGTGGGCGGCACCAGGCACAGTGTGGAGTCGATATGGCTGCCCTGTGGGGCAGGAGGCAGGATCCAGGAGCTCACACCAAGGCGGCTGTTAGCGCCAAGCCACGCCTTCTTCCCCAACTTCCACTCTGGCACACTTGGGTTCACCCAGGCTTCTGGCAGGTCTTCCAGAAAGCTGACAGAGCGCTCTGCTCCCCTCCCGTGATGCCTGTGCTCAAAAGCTGCTCCTGCATCTCACCATTGTGCTCGAAGGCATGCAAAGGCCCCCAGCTAGAACCCCTGCAGGTGTGCAGCTGAACACAGCACACTGCCCAGGGAGGCCTCACACTCACACTCCAGGATGCAAGTGAAGCTCTGGCCTCGGCCTCCAGATAACAGACGTGTGCCACCACATCTGGCTTTACCATATTACTTGTAAGAAAGACACAAAAATGGCATGGAAGATTAAGTAGCTCACCACTGGAGAAGGCCTAAGCCCTCTTCCCTTAGCCTGGTCCACATGGTGAGAGAACAACATCTTCAAACTTCTCGAATGGCCTCAGCCCACACACAAATGCCCGCACTGACTGGAGACCCAGGACTTCCAGCCAAGACTCCTTCGTGGGTTCAGTAGGAAAATGTGTGCCCCACAACTCCTCCTCCTCCCCTGCACCAAAACCCCGAGCCACTTACTGATCTCCTCCATCACCACGGTGTTGTCCATCGCTATGTGAACAGCCAAGGAGCTCCACGTGTCAAACACAGCAAGCTTCCTATGGGGAGCAGGAGAGCACACTGGTGAGCGCTCCATAACCCAGACACGAAGAGGAAGACAAAGGACACAGTCAGGGGCTCGCCCACCACATACAGAAGATAAGGGTGGGCACCCCAGCTGCCCTTCACGAGGAGAACACACACAAGAGCCCCTGGGTGGCACAGAGGTGGGACTGATGCAACATCAACTCTCAACTGCAGCTCTCCCCAGCCTGGAGGCAGGTCCAGCCCCTGCACCCAAGAGGCTGAAATGGCAGGCCTGAGGAGCTGTGCAGCTGTGACCGGCAGTAGGAGGAGCTGTGGTTCTGAAGGAAGAGTCTGTGGCAGTAGACAGCAATCAGATCCACCCTGCTCTTGGGTGCTGTGGAGGTGGGGCAGAAGACTACTTAAACAGTTAAAGGGTGGAAAGCAAGAAGGGACATTCCAGGCATGGGGACAGTTGTCAAGAATCTGGGCTGCAAGAACAGGGAATGTCTGTGGACAAAATGAGAAGTGCTTGGGAGTCACTGGGCAGCCATGCAGAGGCCCTCCGGAAAGGCTGCTGAAGGGACATGGGAGAATGACCTGCTCCACAGGCTTTCTCTTCCCATCCAGTCCAGCTGCACTGCAGGAACCTCACCACAGGAGACAAAGTAGTGCGTGCCACGGCTGACTGAAGAAGCAACTGTGGGCAGGCAGTGGGTGCTGTGAACCCGGGGCAGAGGTGCTGCCAGCACAGCTGCAGGAAGGCAGAGGCAGGGTGAGCAGCCAGGCAGGGTCAGAGCATGTGCAGGAGCTCTGGGGTTGGGAGTGTGCAAGGGGCACATGGTTGCCATGCCAGGGCACGAGTGTGAGCGCAAGCGGGGGAGTGAGGCCAGGGGGCGGGCAGAGCACATCACTGCAGCCAGCCTGGACAGCTTCGGGGCAGAGAGGGCGTGTGTGTGTGTGTGTGTGTGTGTGTGTGTGTGTGTGTGTGTGTGTGTATGTGTATGTGTACACTGGGGATCAAACCCAGGGTTGCTCTACCACACTACCACACCCCTAGCCTTCTTTTTTGTGGTACTGGAGATTGAACCCAGGGGCATTCTACCTTCGAGCTATACCCCCAATCCTATTTTTATTTTTTATTTTTTTGGTGTGTGTGATACTGGGGATTGAATCCAGAGGCATTCTACCTCTGAGCAACACCCCCAGTCCTATTTTTTATTCTTTATTTTGAAATAGGGTCTCACTAAGTTGTGGAGAGCCTACGTAGCTGAGGCTGGACGTGAACCCAGATCCTCCAGACTCAGCCTCCCAAGTACTGGGATTACAAGCACGTGCCACCACGCCCAGCTCCCTCATCCTATTTTATTTTTATTTTTGAAATAGGGTTTCGCTAGGTTGATGAGATTTTCACTACTTGGCTGAGGCTGTCCTTGAACCTGCGATCCTCTGGCCTCAGCCTCCCAAGTACTGGTATTACAAGTATGTGCCACCACACCCAGCTTATTTTTTATTTTGAAACAGGGTCTCACCAAGTTACCACACACTGCTGGCCTTGAACCTGCGATTCTCCTGTCATAGCCTCCCAAGTACTGAGATGACAGGCTCTGCCACCATGCCTAGCTGGACTATCTTTTATGGAAATGGCTCTGATTGCTACTTGAGTTGAGGATGGCAGAGAGAGAAGGAAGACCAACAAGGAGGCAGGCACCAGGACATGGTGGGGAGAAAAGGAATGAGCACGAGTCACGGGTGAGCTGAAGGAGCCTCGATTCTGGCCTGCGTGCTTGGATGGCAGCACTGCCCTCTGCTGGAGGAGAAGCTGGCTGAGGCAGGGGAGCGGCCAGTGGAAGGCAAGCTCTGGCTGTCCAAGGACAGGTTGCCCCATGGACCTCTGGGAGAGATGCTGAGTGAGCAGCTGGAATCTGGAGACAAATCAGCTCTAGAAATGTCACCCTGGGAGTTGTCCCTGTGCAGAGAACAGAAAGTGGCCACGGGCCAAATCCTGGGCCTGCAACCCTCACAGGTCAAGGAGGAGAAGCCAATGTCAGAGGAAGGTAGGGGACAGAAGAAGCTGAGCAGCCCAGCATGCTGTTTCCAGAAGGGACGTGAGCACCTGCTCATCACAGGCTAAGATGGGGATAAAGTATGGCTCTGGATGACTCTGACAGGGCTGCTCAGAGAAGCAGCAGGAAAAAGAGGTCAGTGCCAGGGGTGGCTGGCCTACAGACCACACACTCAAGCTGGAGGGGCAGGCCCAGGCGAGCGCTCTGAAGGACATGCGTGGGGGCCACACTGAGAACAGGCCAAAGAGACAGACACGTCAGGCTGGAGGTTAGATGCAGGGGAGAGGAACTGTCCAGGAGGGCCCAAGGAACCCAACAAGGGGAGGCGGATGGATGGAGACAGCAGTGCTTCACGAGGAGGAGCGGGGAGGAGTTGGCTGGGATGAGGCAAGAGGACCATTTCAGAAAGGTGTAGAGTGCCTTGCAGACCTCGAGTGGGGATGTGGGCAGGCATGTCAGGAGGTGGGTCCCCCAGGGAAAGCGGTGGGAGGTGAAACAGGCACCACACCAGATGGATCTCCCAGGGAAAATCGCTGTTGGAGACAGACTTGGGTGATAATGGCCCTAGCCCGGCAGAAAGAGGCTCTGGGTGGAAAGGACCTGGGGACTGGCCCAGAGCCCCTAGACATGCTGAGACACAAGGGCACAAAGCCAAAGGGAGGGACGAATCCAGCTAAACGACTCCGCTGGGTCCAGGACTGAAGTGTGGCAAGTTCCCGCAGGAAGAACCACTCCAGAGGGAATTACAGTGCTGGGGACAAAGGCAAGCTCCCCTCAGGACAAGGGAGGTAGCTACAAACCAAGTTCCAGACGCCAGGGTGCGTGAGGAGGCAGGAGGGGACTGTGTCCTGGGAAGGTGCCTCTGATCCACCCCAGAGGTGCAAGGCCACAGCACCCACGCGGACAGAACCGCCATGGCTCCAGACCAGTCTCCCCTTCCAGACCACCAGAACCACCATGACAGGTGGAGCCAGGTGCCCAAGAGCAGAGAGCCAGCCCCATGGACATGGTCAGGATCAAGGCGTTCCTGCCATCAGAAACCAGCCCACTCAGCACGGCCACCTCCGAGGGACCTGTGAGCCAACAGTCAGGACCCTTATCTCCTTTGGCGAGGGGACAAGAAGAGCAGGGATGCCAGGGAAACTTGTGTGCCCACGGGAGCAGGAGGCTGCAGCTCGTACATACTTGAGGACCTGGGCGACGGTGTTCGGTCCATACCACTGGCCTATAGACTTGCCTTCGCCAACTCCCATTTGTGCTGCAAGAAACAGATCCCGCTTAGTGACACGAGCCCGCCCCTCGCCATGTGACACCCCGCCCACTGCACAGGAAAACCTGGACAGGAAGCACCCTCAGACAGAGAGATGCTCAAGTGAGATGCAGGGACACTTCCTCCCAAGGGAGGCAGGCAAGGAGCAGGACGTCCCAAGGCTGGTGCCTTCCCATGAACACAGCATGGAGGGGATGGAGGACGTGGAGGACTTGAGGTTTTGGTCACCAGGTCCTCCTTTTACTTTCTTCTGTAAGGAGGGACAGTATGCAAGCAGGGCCCACTTAAACCACAGCCCTCTGATCTCCATTCGCTCACCCCACTCAAGTACTAAGCTTCACTGGCAACACAGAGAAGAGCAACTCTTCAGGACCAAGTCTGGTTCCCACAGACTGTGCTGAGCAGCAACCACCGCAGGCACGCACATGCAGACCCTGGGTCTGAGCTAGTGCTGGGCCACCCACAGCAGCTCAAGGCCAGAGGCCAGAATGACCTGTGGCCTCAAGCTGCCCCTTCACATGACCAGAAAAGCTCCAGGGAGACCCAAGCTTCTGCCCCCACACAGAGTCGGCCCCACGCAGGTACACAGTCCCTACCTATCTGGTGGATAGAGTAGTAGCTGTCCTTCCTGTCCAGGAAAGCGTTGAGGACACTGAAGTAGCTGTCTGGCTGTCTCTTCCGTTGTGCCCATCGCCAGTCTACCAGAAACAAATGCAGAAAGTCAGCTTGACCACCAACAGGAGAAACAGTCCTATTATACAATTTCAAGATTCAGATGGCTTCTGAACCTTTTTTAAATCT